>JACGAQ010001139.1:0-69683 GCA_014119065.1 Orius insidiosus | reverse complement strand
ACAGTTTTTAGTGTTTGCTTTTGTTTTAAAATAGGATATGATCTATTTCCACACCTTAGACGGAAAAAAGAGGTTTTCCTCTTGAGAGAAAATTGGAGACAATAATTACATTTTGTCCCTTATGTAAGCAATATATTACAAAAGGCTTTTGTCCTCCCTTGATGATTTCCAGGCCCAGAAAACCTTTTTATCACCTTTCTTCCTTATTAAAAATGTCATAACGCAAGCGTTTTTATAAAATATATGTTTACGACATAATATGCGGTTTTATGGTTAATATACGAGTAATTTATCACATTTGGTCGTTTTTTTGACATTGGATATTTAATACTAACATAAAAACTTATTAAGATGATGCCTCATTTACTCAACAACTTTTATCGCTTAGTTTATACATTGACGTACGTTATAAATTTTAGAATTTTTTAATTTTAATAATATTTAGAAAGCAGGACAAAATATTTCTGTTTTATTTTATCAGGGAAAATCATTGCATTTTTAACAATTATTAAGGTTTTTTTTGCGAGGG
The DNA here is from genome assembly GCA_014119065.1 of Orius insidiosus. Lineage (NCBI taxonomy): Eukaryota > Metazoa > Arthropoda > Insecta > Hemiptera > Anthocoridae > Orius > Orius insidiosus. The sequence continues at coordinate 69,154 of JACGAQ010001139.1, read as the reverse complement.
AGAGAGAGTGAAAAAACGGATATTCCACGGTTTCGGCGTAATACGCCTCTTCAGGTGGACTATTTCCTTATTTTTCACTCTCATCTCATTTTCTACTTGACCTTTACTATTGGTATAAGTGAGACAGCGGGAAGGTAACAGGGAAGGTAGTGGAATATCCGTTTTTTCACTCTCTCTCCCTCGCAAAAAAACCTTAATAATTGTTAAAATTTCTTATTTCAAAAGTCGAACAATTAAAGTGAAAAGGTAAAGAAACAGGTGATAAAAGTATTTTTGTTTCGCCTGAAATGAAACTTTTCTTTGACTTTTATCTCGAAGAATTCCCTTCACGTAAAGCTTAACTTTGATCTCTTACGAAAGGAGTATTCAACAGAATAACCTATGAAGAAATGTGCGAAATTAAGTTGTTAGATTTTTTTGTGATATAAAGGCCGACGTTTTAAAATAAAAACTTGGAAGTATTTATTAAAATTTGATGATTGAATAACTATGCCACCAAGGGAGCTTTGAAAACGGGGTCGGTATTTTTAAAAGATCTTCTTTAGTTTTTTTGGTGAAAAACTCCGTTATCAACAGGTTTTTCGGGCATTTACTCCTATATTTATCCTCAGTTTTTTGGCAAAAAAAACTCCTTTTTTAAAGATTTTTTCGGGCTTTTTTCGTCTGTTAATCCTAGATACCCATTTCCTACTGGATTTTAATGATTTTCCCTCTCTAGATAACAAAATTCCTTTTTAAATTATTTTTCGCGACTTTCTATGAGGCCTCTTCCTCCTGGATTTAAAAGATTTTTCCGGCAAGAAACTCACTTTTTAATAGAATTTGGAGGCCTTTTACCGCCTTTTTCATCTTTAAAGCCCTTTTTCACTGGGATCCTAAGGACTTTCATTAGTTTTCCGGCCACAGAACTCACTTTTTAAATTTTTTTAGGGGCCTTTTCTCGCCTACTCTTCCGAGGAACACTTCCCACTGGAAAGATGTATCTTGTCACCAAGGGAGCTTTGAAAACGGGAAGACTGGTTGGCTATTGCCCAAACTGAGAGTCTGGCTTCCTGGATTTAATAGTTGATAAGATTTTTTGATAAAATGGGATTTATGGACGTAAACAAGATGGTGACCATTCACGCCCGTTGGAACTTCCCGATTTGCATAATGTCGAGCTGGAAAGGTTTCGCGTGTGTTATCGAGAGCGTTCGAAACTTCCTGGCTCACCGGATATTTTCGAATGTAGATCACGTCCCCTCGTTACGCCTTGTTTATCCACCAATATTGGTTTATTTGGAAAACAAAAGAGAGGAAAAAAATCTGCCTTAACTTTTGAACGAAATTTTTTTTAATAGTCCTGAAACCAACTGAACAAACATCCGGTGATTTGTTGATTTAAAATGATGCTGTGGAAAGCCATTTTATATTCATTTTAGGCTTAAAGGGGGAAAAAAAATTAGAGGCGTGGACGGTCAGGTGGACCCCGCGTGCTCAACGAGTCCGTTTGTAGGGTAGCGTTGCTATGACGACGGTCGTCCCCAAAGTTCCGCACTGCAACATCCCGGACCCCCTTCCCTGTTCAATACCTCAGCCTTCCCTAGTTAGCCTATTGTACCAAACGCCTCTTGATTAGCCCTCCCCCACCCCGAGATTATGAGCTTCGTTTTAACCTTGGATTATTGTTATCAACAATAAATTTTCTACCTGTTGGTATTCCGTTCGGAAAAAAATTGAAATGATCACACAAAAAATTTTTTCGAGCAAAAGAAAAACTATTTAAACAACGATTTTTCCGTGAAAAAGGGAAAACAGAATAAAACCTGGCAGTGTTCTGGGAAAAACCATCGACACCCGGCACTCTTCCGCCGCCAAAAAGCGTACATGTAGAGTATTACAATAACTTCTCTTTGAGAAAAACACACAGAAAAGGTTCAAAATTTCAGTGCGTCTGGAAAATTATGGCCGAACATTATTACCCTTAACGTCAAAGTTAAGTGGGCGAGAGTGAGAAGAAAATTTATACCCCGGCCTTTCCACCTTTATTTCCTCCATCGCACATCATTATAGGAAATTAAACCAATTTTATAATTTAGATAAAGAAAAAAAATCCATAATTTATTTTAGGCAAAAAGTGAAAAGGTCTTAAGTATTTTTTTAAAAGGATTATTTATCATTGTGAGCCACACGGGGGTGGTTCGTTGTGAAAGACAAACTTTTTATACCCTGAAAACTCGTTTTAGTTTGAAAACCAACGGAAGTTTCACAATCCGCATTGAATTATCCATAAAGATAAACAAAAAAAGAAGAGAGAAAAAAGACACCGAAAGTTAGCAATTTTTAAGAATTTTTTAAACTTTTCTTAAAAGAGCTTCTTAAATACATTTTGGCCAAATTTGGGACTGAAAATTGCCCAAAACGCTGTGTTTTTGGCGAAAAATAATCAGAAAATATACTCTATAGATTTCAAAAATCATTATTGCACTAAATAAATTGATTTGGACGATTTCAACTCCGCCATTGAAAATTGGCGAAGGGTAAAAGCTTCGCAAAAGCCACCAATCTTTTTAAGACCGGAGTCAATTTGCGGGAAGAAGCCCTTTTTCAAAGGAGTACAATATTATGAGAACAAGAAGTAGGGTAGGGGAAAAAAAGGCCTTTACGTCGAGAATCCCCAAGTGCTGTTTTCTTGAATAATTTATCAAAGATGGCAAAAAAAATTTTAAACTTTTTCTGTAAATCCTTTTGCCATAATTTTTTTAAATATTGATTTTATTGGCATTAAATTGACCTTTCGAATGATTGAGTGTTGAATGTTTGTGCGAAATGAGGAGCTTTTCTGAAAGTCCTGTCGTATGACCTTTAGGAGGAATAAATCTGGGATCATCAACAACTTATTGTGCTTTCTAACCAGAGATGATAAGATTTTTTTAATCGTTACGCAATTTATTCTGGCTGATGATAAAGAAAAACGTGACTTAAATTTTTAAAATCCGGAGGCATAAAAAGTTATCTAATGATAAAAGTTGACAAATTTTATTTCCGTTTTCAGGAGGGGCTCACGACTGTGGAGGGAATGGTCGATTTGGGAAAACTTATGAGAACCACTGGGCGGAAAAGAGGAACGAGCTTCGGTCGCAGCTTCGTCGCCAGGAGCTTATCCCGAGGGCGAAACTGAGGCAGAGATCACCCGACTACCGGTAAGTTATCTTCTCAAAAGAGGGTTCGATCCTCACGAAATATTCAAACTCCCAGAGCCAATTTCAGCGTCCCTACTTTTAAGCCCTTTTAAATAATCTAAAGGAAACGTTTATCCCGACGTAAATCGGAACTGTTACCCAAATTCAAGATAAAACATAAATCTCACTTTCAACTGCGAATTTCAACATTTTATTATTTTAAAATTATGAAATATCCGACGTTTTATTCAGAAACACGTATTGAATTTCAATAAAACAGAAAAGTTGACGTCAACAGCTGCGAACGACATTCAGCGTCATAGTCTGTTTTTAACACGTCCCGGACGTTTTCAATTTCTACTTCAACTTATCTTTCCCTAAACTCCTCCCGTTTAAGTATAAAATAGCAGCAAAAGCGAGGGGGAAAAATGTGAGCTTTTAATGGTGTTTCCAAAGCTCTTAAATCGAGGATTCCCACCGGGCGTTTAAAATAGTTTTAAACATTCCAGCAATAAAAAAAAGGCCTTTTTCAGCTCATTTTTGACTTTCAGCAGATAATCTTAAAATGGAAAGTTTAGTTTGTTGATGTGAAGTTTGTAGGGGGGATTCCGCGGTTGTGCTATGCCCAATTACGTATTTAAGGGTCGTAGGAGATTTAAAGGGAAGCCCTTGTGAATTACTAACTTTCCCTCATGTGATATAAATGAGACGGTTTATCTTTCGAATAGTTCCATCAAGATTCAAGAGTTTGTAAACAATTTTTTCTTTTCAGAGCTCCGCCGCCTCAAAGACCCGTCCGCCATTCTGTGAGCTGCTGCGGGAAAAGAATCAACAAACCTGATATCGAACGGACAAGATCCGACACGGGATATTACGGCCTGTAAGTTTCGGCCTCTAGTTGGGCATAAAAAAGGGGAAAGTTTATATACTTGAGAATTAATAACGTTGGAGAAACGTCCGGGTTTATTATGCTAGTCACATTCTGCCGAAATTCTGACAGTTTTATTTTTAGGTTTATATTGAAGAAAGGAGATCTGACGATATTGAAAGACGCTACGTGAAATACGAGAGGTCGACGCCTGATTCAGAAGAGTACGGCTACTGCACGCTGAAGAGATCTGAGGCGCGTAAAAAACGCGAAGAGAAAGCGACATGGAGTACTACACGGCTTGCTCGGATACCGCCAGTCAGGAACAGGACGTAAAAAAAACGAATGAAAGCAACGAAAGTGGATTCGACGAAAGGCGAGACTCGACGTCCTCCCAAGAGCAAGATAACGCAGACCCGATTTACGAGGTCGTCAGAAAAGATAAGAAGAAGAAATCAAAGAATCAAATATTCCAGTACCCCCGACAATGCCGCCTTTACCGGAGGAAAAAGACAAAAATGATAACATAAAAAGCGACGTTCACAATACGATTTCCGAGCACGAGATGAGAAAAGAAATTAGGAAGTTTATCGAGAAAAAAGAAACAACGCCAGACTTTACGATTCAGCGCAGAATGTGAACGTCGAATCTCAATTTTACGAAGAAGAATTTTCATATGAGCCAGAATTAAAAAGACTTCATCCAAATTGGTTTTACGTACGAGAAGTTTGTTAAATCTTGATGAAGAATACGATCAATAGTAAACCTACGTCGTACGTCCTCCTGCGGTCAGGACGAAAATAACAACTGGCCCTGACGGAACGTTCGTAATTGCAGGAAGGAAGGCGACTTCCGAACTCAATTTATCCGATGATAGCACAAACAGTTCCGATTCCGGCTCACCCAAAGCTCGATCTTCCGGAGAAGACCTTCAAAAAAAAGAAGCTATGTTTAAACCGAAACCTGAAGAAAAACCAAACGAAAACCGTTTTAATGAGATCAACAAAGACAACACACAAACAACAAAACAGATGGCGATCAACAACTTAAAAAAATACCTAAAAGAAAATAAGATCGGTTTAAGGGAGCTTCTTACTAATAAAACGTCGTTATCATCGAACCTTACAGAGAAGAGAAGCCGATCGATATTTCAGAATATAACCACAGGAATGCCGAGTTTGATAAAGGATGCAGGATAACCGGAGCAACCATAAAATCCGGATCAATCGGTGATTTATCAGGGAACGTATCGAACACCCTTCCTCGAGCTTCGAAGCCACACCAGCCAAATGTGCAACGTCATTATTTTATAATTTGATCAAAACAAAAGATTTGAAAGACGAAGAACTCCCCGATCCTGATAAAGTGGAAAGTACGAGGCAGATGTTTCAGAAAGAGGTTAAAATCTCAGGGCCGGAAGATACAGAAATAATGCTTCCGATAGCAGCGAAAATCGTGAATCCTTCCAAAGATTCCAAGCCGAGGTTGACCCCAGAAGTCAGGGTGATTTACGACGGTAAGAAATTTGATAAAAGCCGACTAAAAAGTGGACAGATACAGGATCCTTGTCGTCAGGCGTAAGTAGCGATATGAGCTGCTTTGAAAATGAATCCGATAACAATTTGGATGAGATTAGCCACAAAGGGTACAGCAGTGACGACGAAATTGAAGCAGAAACTTTCAGCACAGAGATCCATCCTGTATCTCCAGAAGTAATGAAGAAAATACGTGATTGTGGGACAACAGTGACGTACTACGGCGGGCGGGTGATTTCCCACAGCCACGGCCCAGTCAGAAGCCCGATGACGATGACAATCATGGATGAGATCCGCCAAGGTCACGAAAACTCAAGAAATCCCGTGACCAATACATGGGTGTCAAATTTCGCCTTGTCAAAAGCAACAGCTGCGGTAGCCGACTGGAACTCGCCGGAACAGAAAACAACACGAACCTAGTAAAAATCGTTACTACGAAGACATGTTTGGAAAAAGTCTAAGCGAAGAATTGGCCGAATGTAGAAGCAGAATGGAACCCATTCAAGACGTCGAAGACGACAAAATCAATCAGGATCAGGACAAAAAGGATGACGTTAAGCCTCCCCAATCCTGGCGCGCTCTCATCGAATCGAGAAAACAGCTTAAAGCCAATCGTCGGAATTATCCCGACATGGTTTTTGAAGAGTATCAAATTGCAGAAAATTAGTTTTAAGTGCAATATCAAAGGTATTAGGCAAATGCTAATTTATGTAAACTATTGTATAAAAATGCACCTTTAACCATATATTTTGTGTGTTTAGCCATATGTAAAAACTTTTAAAAATATAACCGCAAAGTTTAAACAATGAGAATCACGAGAAAGGGACCGAGAAATCCCTTTGCTTTGAAGCCTTAATCAAAAGGACAGTTCTAATTAGGAACTGAAATAGCGTTTGTCAAAAAAAACTCACTTCCTCCATTTCCTTTGTCGGAAGAACATTGTGATGCTGTAGAACAGAAGTGCCTGCAGTGTCTCATCGGCCTCCGCGACCATGGCCTCTGAAATCAGAAAAGATAAAAATATAGAATTCTCCACAGACGTTTTATCGTGGCGAAAACGCAATTTAGAGAAATAAATCCCCAATGGAACCTCCGGAGTCGGTTTAATCTCACCGAGAAGAAGGTACGTGGGGGTTTCAATAAGTGAGGATCCAATCAGACGCCGGGGATCCGGATGATTACCTCGTGCCCTACATAACTTACTCGGCAACCGTAAAAACGTGAAAAAAAGATTCCTTTTCCCCTTTACGGAAGCGACTAGCATAAAATTCCTAATACAAATTTTTTAAAATATCACTTACAACCGCCCTTTTCATAAATCACAATTTATCGGATTTTTTTTCCGCCCTCTAAAGCTCTCTTGAACACGCAAAAAGTTCCGTAAACCGTATCTTAATAAACAAATTACGTCCTTTTTTTAACATAATAGAAAATGTAAAATAACTTTGTACAGGGTGGTTCAAACAGGTCAATAAAAAAATTAGGTTAAATGCCATAATAACGGAATATTCCGAGTGTCTTAAGTCTGTTGAGAAGGTATGATTTTTTAAAAGATTACTTACTTCCTTAAGATACTTTTCCTAAAAAAAAAACCGTCAATTACCTAGTTTTGAGGCGGAAATTATTGATGATGATCAGTGAAACATTTAGAAAAGTATTTTTAAAAATGCAGTTTCAGGGGAAAAATCATAACTCTCAGACGGATCGAGTTGTCAACCTATTCGCCTCAAGATGCTGTTTAATGCAGATTCCAAATCTGGTCTCAAAAAAGTAAAAAAATGCTACGGCCGGCCGGAACCACAGACCAAGTTGAGATCGGTAAAGATCAATATTCGAATTGACCTTCCGTGTCTGAAAGACCCTTCCCCAAAACCCGAGGGAATCACAATAACTTCTTTCAGGAAGTTTAAAAAATTTAAAGAAAAATCGAGATAGTCAGTTTTTTGGGGAAAAAAGTGGGTTTTTAAGAAAATTTAAGAAAAAAAATCATACTCAGTTGATGCTGGAATTCAACCTAAATTGAAAACTCTTGACCATTGTTTGCACAAATTAAACGTTGTTTTGAACTCTTGTTTATAAAGGCGTCTTTTTATTTACAAAAGAATAACCCAAGGGGAAACCATTAGCTAAAAGGGTTAATAGTCTCTTGCGTGATGTTAATAACGGATAAAGAATGCTCAAATGACGCCCTATTTAAAAAGAAAAACTACCAAGATTCTTTACGACCAGAATTAAAACCGCTTTACCTCAAAAAAATGTCCCAAGTTAGATTAAGCCAGCACGGCCGGAGAGTCTGGCATGCACGGTATTCCTTTAATCACGTCAAATATGCGAAATTGAGTCCAAGAATTTCTATGAATAATTTTACTATTCGATTCCCTCATCAATTTTATAGAGGAAAATACGAAACAATCAAAACTCCCAGAAACCTAAAAAATTCATGGAACGCCACATTCGGGCTGTTTAAATTTAGGAACAATTTTACCTATTTATGGAGGCCCTGGATGTGTAGCGAAATCCCACATTTCCTCTCTGTAATATAAATTCTTTTCTCCAATCAACCTACATTTTGATCATTTAATTGTCCTTTTTTTGACACGCCATTGAATGATTTGTCCCTAAATTTTTATACTTTAGCCTAAAGTGTACAAAAAATCGATTTTGTAAAAAATAGTTGATAAAATCTTTTATGATAAAATTTCCGATGAGGGCATTGTTATCCTCTTGAAAATTATTATCTCCCCTTTTACGGTCCCCTTCGCCGGATGATTAACGACGTTTAAGCCTTTGTTCGAATGAATTTCACGCGAGAATCGAAAACCGATATCACAACTTGAAAAATATGTCCGGTAAAAAAAAGGTTATAAGAGTTATAAAAACTAGGGGAGGTCGTTACACCCTTGAAGCCATGCGACCACGCAAACCTTCTCGGACATAATTAAAACTGAGGAATCTTAAGCTTTTCCGTCAGGCTTTTTTCTCTCTCTCTCTCTCTCTTGCTCAATATCAAAGAGGTTTTTCGTGTAAACTCAGCCGTCTTTCGGACGGAATACTAAACTGCAACACTCCTGAGAATCTCAACATTAGCGTTTAAGAAACCCACGATTCTATAAATAAAATGAATTTTTTAAAAATTAACCAGTGTTTATTTATTAACCCGTAAATCTTCAAAATGTTTTTTGTTCAACTTCGGACTTTCAAGTGCCTTTTCATCTGAAAAGTTTACCGAATAGAGATTGAAAAAAGCATCCAAATCGTTTGATGATGGTTTTATCAATACGAGGTTTATCTCTTTTTTTATTCCCTTTCGGCTTATTTGGTCAAAAGTCATTAATTTCGCATTAAAAATAAACCTTTAAAGTCACTTAGAGCGAAAAAAAGTCGAAAAATCTAATACGAAGTTCTTATCCTAAGAGAAAACAAAAAGAACTGAAATCAGTGGTCTCTGGCGAAAAATCAAGAAAAAAAAATCAGAAATACCCATTATTTCTTGGGCAAAAGAACTTGAAAAGCTACAAATGGATAGAAAAATCACCATAAACTTCTTAAAATCGACAAAAACCCGGAAAAAAGGGTGCATCTTAGCCAAAAATTAATTAAATTGGGATCATTGGACAAAAAACCAGCAAAACGCCAATACTGGCAAGAACGTATTTATGGGATAAAGAAAAAAACGCGCAAAAAATTTAAAAAGCTATATACGTCTCTAGACCAAAACCCAGAAAATCGCCGAAAAATCGGTAAAAAGCGGATTTTTTTGGAAGAAACCAAGAGACAAAAAAACACACCTGCGCAAGAGAAACTCATTTTGATATTGACCCGGGTTACTTTTTGACCCTAATGGGCCTTAAAACCCACCAGAAAATAAATATCTCTGCATTCATTTAAAAAGTCATTTTTTTCCCAAACTTAATAAGAACATGATTTAAAATAATGAATTCAAGACGTTATAAAGAAAGATAAATTTATCCCTCTCTAGTCCTTACAATGTAAAGAGTTTTATAAAATAAGAAAAAAAAGACGTGGAGCCAAGAGTTTATAAATGGTACGACATATTTCGTTGTAAACAAGGCGAAAGGGAAAGGGAATTTTTATATTTTTCGAGGTGCGGACGCTTTAGCCCCCTCACTTCTGAGTGCGACCGAGATCGAAAACGACCATAAATCATCGGTTATCTCCCCATGAAGACATCTCGTCGGGGAAAAAGATCAACGATCGTGTTTTCGTGAAATATCTAGCTACAAATTGATGATAATGGGAAATCTAGTAGGAAAACCGATTATTAAAATATTTAAAAAAGAGGTCAGAAAAGTTGAAAATTAAAGTTTCAAAAATAAAAAGACCAAGGAAAGAAAATAACGGAACGTATTCTAATTAGTTTTTAACCTTGCACTCTTCCAAGAAGGAAAATTGCAAATTTTTTGATTAATGGCTTAAATGAACGATAAAAAATTGTGGAAAAACTTGTCAAAGTTTTTTCGGCGAATCATTGTTCTGGATGATCCATTGGGAAAAGTTTTTTTCCTTAAGAAGATCGAACAGCCCTCGGGAACGGTTTATCATCAAGTTTAACGCTCCAACCTAATAAATTAAAACATGATGGACGGCTTAATGTAAATGGATTGTCGGTGAAATGAAGTGAAAATACTCAATTTAATTAACGAGAAAATTATTTTTACCTTAAAAACGATAATCTAGTTATTAGAGATTTTGCAGCAAATTTTATAGGGATGTGTCAGGGAAAATTCTAAAAGGGATGAGGGTTGGTAATCGAATTAACATTTTCTTTTTCTTACCTTCAGGGCCCTTGTTGATAGTTTCCATTTGTCCTAGCGCTTATCGCTTTAGAAACTAATAACCTTTCGAAAACGCGTGTCTAATCTGAATATTTACACGGAAAATCAGGCCTGTAGCCAGGACGGTAGGGATTATGATACAACAAAATTGGACGCTTCCCTCACTTTTCAAGGCTTAAAAAACTCGGGCGTTTTTCCCGATCTTCTGGTCTACAAAGTTCGCAGCTTTTTAAGCCCTTTTTACACGTTTTTCGGGGTCTTTTGACAATGAAATCCCCAAGAGACCCTATTTTACGAATTTTGGGTTTTTTTCTCGGTATTTTCGCCATATCTACATCAAACTTGAGGTTTTTAGTTCCAAAAAAAAACTCCCGTTTTACGATTTTTGGGCTTACGGTTTTCCGGATTTTGGGGCGTTTTCTCATCTTTACGTTATTCTGGTTTGAAAAACCCTCACGTGGATACAAAATAAATTACAGCGAGTACGTACAGAAATTTCAAAGTTACAGAACAACATAAATCAATATAACAAACTGCCTAAAGTCTTTATTTCGTTTATTGCCAAAATAAATTAGGGTCACGTAAAAGGGTTGGATTTATGTATTGACGTGAAGAGAAGGGCCGCCTTTTTCGACGTTTCTTTAGAGCCGATCATAAAAATACGGCTTAAACTTCATAAGACTTTTTTTTTTTTAAAAAAAAGTTTTGAGGTCCAAGTTATGGTGAAAATTTAACCCTTGTTGGTAACTTCTTTCACATTAGCAACTTATGAGAACGAAAATTATATTTATAATTTTAAAAAATAATCAAAAACAGATCATCGATCACTAAAGCCAGAGTTTGGAATATGGCCAAATGGGCTTTTCCCCAAATGGGGTAAAGCTAGAATATTCCCATCGAAAAAAAAACACAAAAAAATTTTTGCACAAAGAAAAAGACCTAAAGGGATGTAAACAAATATTGGCCTAAAGATGTCCTATCTATGGTATATTTCGTTCCATATGAAAGGTATGGAAATTCAATTTTAGCATTGAAAATAGAATAAGGTCTTCTAGTCCCCTGATGGAAATCTTGAGTAAACGTGTGTTGGATTAAGCTTTAGTACCCTTGAGATCCTAAACAAACTAGGTATACTTCAAGAATAAATTGCCTTAACGTTATTGCCTCGAGGTATTTAATATTCCCTTTTTTTTCCGCCTATAAAACTTTATACAAATTTTTTTTATGATAAAATTATTAAAAAATAATGAGAAAAGTGTCAATAAGAACTCGTCAAGAGTTTACTGAAGTTGAAAAAAGATGAGTTTCATCCTTAACGAGATGAGTTTCTCGATATTGAAGGAAAAGTGAGGGAAACTGTGAGGACGAAAAGAAAAAGGTCAGGCATGGGGTTTCTGAACTGGGTCAGAAGCAAACCACATAAAATGTCGACTCGCAGGCGATAAGCCGCTTTTAAACTTTTCATTTCCCTACTCAATCCACAATAGCTTAGAAGAGGTATTTTTTCCCCCTTGTGTAGAATATCTAATTTCTAAGGTAAAGGAGCCTACAACAAAATCAATAGTCTCAAGAATAAGTGTCTCTATGATAAAACGAGAATTTAGGGTCCATTTTGACATTTTCATCCATTTTTAATATTTTTTTACATCAATTTTCGACCAGAAAAATTCCAAATAACAGATTTGGACTGTTGGCAAACGTTTTATCGTTTCGTTAGCTTAAACGAGCCCTGAACGGTCTCGATAAATGCGTTCTCAACATACAGCTTCAAACGCACGAAAAGAGAAAAATTAGCTTTGTTTCAACCGCAATTTGAAATTGGTTGAACTCCTGGAACATGCGCAAAGGATTTAGACGTCAGTTGACTTGAGATTTGGCGGACAAACATTCGAACGACGTCAAATATGACGTCCAAATCCTTCTGCGATACCAGTAGTTTCAATCCAATTTCAAACTGCGGTTGGAACTTGAAAAATTAAAAAATTTCTTCCGCCTTATAAATCCTACTCTATTGGCCCTACGCGAAAAGTGTATAAAGATTTTTGTAGGGAATTTTGCAATCAACATTTTTCTTTTTGATAATATTTCTCATAGAGCAATAGTTTCGAGAAAAACTGAAAAACTACCTTTGATCACCTTTTCCCAAGTTAGCGCTCCTCAAACTGTGTACGTTTCCACAAGCTAAAAGTTTCTTTTTCATTATTTTAGACCAATCGAAAAGCATATTCACAAAAAAAATCCAATAGAGTCGAATTTTAAAATATGATTTGTGAAAATATTGCGAGATCTTTGGAAAGAAAATCCGAGATAAATTCAATAATTTATAAAAAAATAAAATAACCTAACGATCTCGATATTTTTTAAATTTAAAAGCCCAATTTTTGATGAAATCAAAAATTTTCAAGAGTTTAAAGAGGTCAGGAATAAAAATAAAAATGGGTGCCCTTCACGCTCAAATACAATCGTTTTATAAATGAAAAACGCGAATGTTTAATTCTTTTCTCGGCTTTCATTAACAACTACTTGGATTTAATGAAGGTGATTAATCAAAGTCTCGGGGGGCGAAGAGAAAACAAGACCTTTTCCACAGCGATACTCCACCATTGTAACGTTCAAAACAAAAGGATCATTCATTACTTCTAGACGTAATCTTCAAGAAGTTGGTATTGTCCAAAAAATTAAACAGCAATAGAAAACATTTATCAAACAAAGGGGTTGGTTAAAAATGAATATTCTAAGTATGAAAATGTGGATTGAGAGCACGCAATTTTTTTAGCTTACGTCACGGGTAACACATAAAAATCCCTTGAATTATCGATATTTCTCAGAAATAATCGATGGCACTTTAAAATAAAAGAAAAAAATTTCATTTGGACGAGTGCCTAGAAAATGCCAGAAACCAGTCTCCGCTGGTTTTACTTTATAAAGCAAATAACCTCAGGTTCATTAAGAGGTGGGAATATGTGTTTCATCCCTTTTCGCCCTAAATTCCATACAGTCTAAGGACATGAAGGGACTTAAGGTGTAAATAACCGGTTATTATACCGGATTCCAAAAGCCTGCATTGCGCCACAATTTATCATTTTATACAAAATATTGAAAGGGAGGAAATTATCCTTTATAAACATTGATAATGAGGTAAACGTATTAATCATATTTTAAATCCCGGAGGCTAACAGAAGCTATCAATAAAATAAAACAGAGAAAGTTTATATAGGGAAAATGGAATTTTGCGTTGATAACTGACACTATCCCAGAGGAACGATTACGTTATAACGGATGTAATCCGAGTTGATCCTTTTAAGCTCCCTGTTACGGATCTTTTAGCAGAGATAGAATCCTATAATATAATTACATAAGATATATCTGTGTAATTAATGCAGTACTATTTTGTTTATGAGATCCCAATTTCTTGTAGGATCAAGAAAAATGTTTTCTGAATTTTTATGGCCTTATTTCTGAGAGAAACTATTGGTCCTAGATTTTGCTTTTCTCGATCTTTTGGCCAAAAAAAGAACCATTTAAACCAACAGGGTCAGGCTACCTTTTTGGACAAGAGCTACTTAATTGGCGGGCGTTTTGGGGGGCAAAAAACATCCTTTTGACCCGATTTTTGGTCGATTTCTAAATGGCGAGGTCGGCTTAACCAGATTTATGGTCGTTTTCCTCTATTTTAACTTCCTTAAAGAAGTCATTGTGATACCCTCCACGTCGGGTTTTTGGGGAGGGGTCTTCCAGATAATTTTTAGGTTGGCCAAGAGAAATCATCATTTCAGCTTCATTTTACTATTTTCATATTAAAAAAGTTCAATTTATTTTTCTAAAAAGTAGCATGGAAAGGATATTGAACGCCCTACAAGGACTCTACCGTTGAATTTCATCTAATCCCCACGCCTAAAAAGTAGGTCATTTAGAAAAACCTTATGCTAAGAAACGTCGAAAAATTTGACTAACGTAGTTTATTAAAAGTTTGGGATAAGTGGTGGCCGTTAAAATTTTAAGGAAAACAAGCTGTCGCTTCTCAGAATTTCCCAAGAATAAAACATACGAATACCTTGAAAAAAGCAGATGCCAAGTGAGGTAGACGTAAAAAAAACAATAACCCTGCCAATTTCCCTCAGTTTCTATTTATTTGTTACCTTTAGAAAGTGGCTTCTAAAGAGGCTTCCCAACATTACAACATCAAAGGACGATTTTAAACCGTTTTCGGAGCTCGATTATTGAGCCTTCAGGGGAACAAAAATAGGGCGAATAAAATTAAACGTGGGAGCGAATAAACGTTTTTTTTACTTATCCATTTCGGGCGTGTTCCGTTGAGCGGCAGACGTCCAAATTAATTTTTCATATTTTTTTCCCCCTCCTCTACATGACGATTCATGACATTTTGTCACGTTATATTTTTATCAAGAATCGTTTGTAGTTACAAATTAGGGTCGGAATATATTTTTATTATTATAAAAAAACGTGAAAATAAGAAAAGGTGTGAATACAGTATATAATTTTATACGGGACATCAACCATTCATGAACGTTCTCTTGGGGGACGAGGAGCAAGTTGTCAATTTACATACACTTGAACCTCCCAATCTTGTTTGCCGTATCAAAGTTACCACTATTGCACAGCGCGGTCTATTGACTCATAAAAATTGTACAATTTTTTTCCGAATGACGTTAATCAGCGGAAATGACAACTTCTAAAGATAAAATAACTGTTCTACATGTAGAATGGCTAATCATCTGTGGAGGAAAAAATTAAAAGTATTTTTAGTGTCCCTGTGTCCTTAAAATAATCTTTCTACGAGAAAATCAGTTGTTAAAAAATTCACATTTTCAGAAATAGAATTTTAGCACACACATATTGAGAGGTCCTGGGTTCAAATCCCAGTACGGGTGTTTTTATTTTTATTAGATTTTAACTTGAAATAGTTTATTGACCCGATAACCTAATTAGTCGCCAGACTGGAGGATTCCAGGATTTCTAGATAACGCCCGAGATATGATAAGAAAAAATTAAATGCAGTACAAATTCAATGATTTCTTATCGGGAAAAATTAATCTGCATTTCATTATTCATCGCTTGCCTTGAACTCCAAAGGAATAAATTCCAAAAGGTTATTTTTAGCTATTTACTTAACGTCCAGAAAGGAAAAAAGCATAAAAATTTATGTTTGATAATTAATTTAAAATGATGGCTTTCAAAATAAATTATTAATCAGTTAATTTAAAAATAATGATTAATTTAAGGATCGGGTCATTTGGGGACAGGGAAAAAAGTAAAAAATTGTTCGATTGATTTCTAAAGAAGCCTTCGAAATTGTGCCAAGGTCTCCGGGATCAACACGTGGCAGAAAGGTCTCTATGTTTCAATAGGGGACGACATTTTAAAGAAAATGAATTGGTATCAAAAACATCAAACTTTCGCTTGAAGAAAACGGCAAAAAAATTTTAGGCCAAAAGGAGACAGAAAAGTGGAAGTTTTTGGCTAAAAGGGCCAGGAAAACACGAAAATGACGGTAAAATGGGATTTTTTTGTCCTAAGAGCCACAAAAACGAGCTAAAAGCCGACAACATAACATTTTTTGATCTAAAGAGCGAAGAAAACACCCAAAATCCAATAAAATGGATAAAACACACAAATAACGGTAAAATGGGAGTTTTTTTTTTTTTTTTTGTAAAAAGAAATACAAAATCTACCAAAAATCTGATGAAATTAGCTTTTTACCAACCGCAGTTTGAGACTGGTTTGAAACTCCTGGAGCATTCGCAGAAGGATTTGGACGTCAAATAAACGTCGTTCAAATCGTCCGTCAAACCGGAAGTCATCTGAATTCAAATTAGACGTGTAAATCCTTCTGCGCATGCTCCAGGAGTTTCAAACCAGTCTCAAACTGCGGTTGGAACAAAGCTATTATATATTAACTTCCTTAAAGAAGTTATTGTGATACCCTCGAGGTCGGGGTTTTTGGGGAAGGGTCTTCCAAACCCCGGAATATTAATCTTTACCGATCTCAATTTTGTCTGTGGTGCCGGCCGGCAGTAGCATTTTTCCGGAACACTTCACGGCCACAGTTTTCAACAGATTTTCACCAAATTTTCTTTAGTCGGTGAACAAGAAACTAATGAGGGCGATTTTTGGATTTCGAATAAATGAAGGAGATATGATTGTTTGTAAAAATTCGCTGCGGCCGAACCCTTTGGTCCGATTTTCAACAAATATTCACCAATTACTCCTTACATTTTTTACGAATTTTCGGTGTAAAGAAATTATCATTTTTTTACAATAATTATCATTTTAGTAGGGAGAAATTTCATTTCGTTATACTTCCCTTCCCTTATTACTTCCCCTTCCTTATACTTCCCCCTCCTTTATTTTTACTTCTCTTTAAGGAAGTTTTCGTTGAAAGCTCTTCAAACAAGTACTTTTTGGTCTAATGGGCTTGAAAAATTACTGAAAAGTGTGTTAAAATATGACTTTCAAACGCGAACCTCATTTTAATCCAATTTTCAGGGGTTTTCCACTTTTTCCGCCGAGATATTGATAAAAATATATTCCTTAAGTATTAAAAGCCTAAGGTCCCAAAGGAGTCTCCTCCTACTATCCCTCAAGAGTTGTAGATTTCTAGGGGGATTACTCGTTTTGTACAAACGATCAGCCCTTCACCCAAACTTTCTGCTAACAAGAATAGCTTTTCAATTCTTCAGCACCTTTTTACCTACTTTTTGGGAGTTCTTTTTAAGCTTTTCCGGAAGACAAACAGACAACACCCTTCTCCTCTGTCTTAATGCCGATGTTTACCAGATTTTCCAGCGTTTTTCGCGGTCTATTCGCCAAAAAAATATGATTTTGGGCGTTTTTTGGTTTACTCAGGGGCCTACTTATCAAGTAAATCTCAAATCCTCATTGGTTAAGAAACCACAATTCGTAAATAAATTCAACGCCTCCTTTAATATTAAGCTCCTTCATCTTTTATTCTATGGAATTTCCATAAGAATACACAAAAGACGTTTAATACTGACTTCCAGATTTTTAACTTTTTTTTCTCGGCACGTTAATAAAACCCTTTTCTGGATGAACTGCTAGGGGGGTGACTCCAGAATTCGTTTCTTTATTATGTTTACCTTTTTATCGTACGCCTCTGTTTTGCTCAGCGAACCGCATCTCCTATCCCCTGTCCTTTAACATTTCAAAAGAGTCTTTTAATAATAAAAAATCCTTCAGATACAAAAGAAAACTCCTTTCCCTTAAAGAAAAAACACGGAAGCATATCATAAATGCCAAATATAAACATTAGATTATAATTAATCACTTCTAGATAAATAATATTTTATTAATGAAATGTTTTTTTCTTCATTTTAAACGTGGGATGAAGTCAAAACTTTTTGTTCCGCGGAGGTGTTGAAGCATATTAAAAACGTCGAGAAACTTCTCTGGTAAAAAGCGCCCTGCAATATTCAGTGTTTCTAAAATGTAAATAGAAGGAGAGAAAACAAAAGTTTTTCCTACAGCTCCAAGTTAGGATTGTTCAATTTGTCAAAGTGACAGAGCGTTAATTATTAGTCAGAATGTGTCTATCGGAAGACAAATCGGATTTTCTTCGAGAATAGTTTATGAAACCTTAGTTTGTCAGATTTCCGCTGGGAGAATTCAGATTTTAACAAACGAGCGTGAGGAACTTTCGAGGAAACAATGGTCGGGCGCCAAACCGCCCTTTTGTAGAGATAAGTGCGGTTGCAACTTTGAACAATTTCCAGCGTTCAACTTTTACCTCGAAATTCATACAAGGAGGGGAAAAAAGCGAAGTTCAAGGAGCAAAAACCGACAATTCTGAATTTTTGGACAAAAAAAAAGCTTTCTCGGACAAAAAAAAATTCAAGGAGACGGAAAAAAGAGTTTAGAGGAAAAATGCCCAAAAAATCCATATAAAACGGAATTTCATGAGCAAAAAAACCGAAGAAACGCTTAAAAATGGCCAAAATTAAATTTTTTCAGACAAAATTAAAAACAAAGGAAGCAGACAAAAACCAGTGCAGGAGCAAACGAACAAATATCCTGGAAATAAAAATTTTTAAAGAAAAAATAAAGTGATACTAATTTTAATTTTAACGGAAGGATTCTAAATATGTGTTCTTAACAATTTACAACAGTCTGTTGTTTTAATTAATATGCTAAGTCCTCTTTTAATTGTTTGAAGTAATAAAATTTAAAAGATGTAAATTAATTCAAGTCTTAAACTTAAAGCCTAGGGAAAACTCCAATTTATTGATTTTAAAATGCTTCCTAATGAACTTTTATACGAACAGGAATTAACAAAAAATTAAAGAATTAAAAAATCGATTTTTTTAGCCTTCGTTAAAAAAATATAAAAAGGAACCTTTTTAATAACATCTACGTAGTAAAAAAGAAACTTGCTTAATAAACTTGAAACTCTGAGACTTTTTTCTCTATCTCTCGGTTGCAAATCTGTTCAAAAGGACTTTTTTCCATTGAAAATAAAATACTTTCAGAAGAAAAAAAGGGTTCAAAGATTTTCTGATTAAAGGCGGCAATAATGATGGTTTCTGAGGTCACATTCCGTATGAAGGAAAAAAAGAAAATTGGGTGAAAATCTGGTTGAAAAGTGTGGCCGTAAAGTGTTCCGGAAAAAAATGCTACGGACGGACGGCCGGCACCACAGACAAAGTTGAGATCGGTAAGATCAATATTCGATTTGACCCTCCGGGGTCTGGAAGACCCCTCCCCAAAAACCCGACATCGAGGGTATCACAATAACTTCTTTAAGGAAGTTAATAGGTGTTAAATCCATCAAAAACCACAATTCGAAAACTCCACCTTCCAGGTAAATTTAGTAAAAATACCAAGCATACAGGTTAATCCAATAACTTCTCTTTGAGCAAGATAATATAAATAATGTTTATAAATATGAGAATTTCCTGATTGGGTTAAAAAAATATAAATCAGAACTTGACGTAAAAGGGTGAAATTTAATCCTTCCTTGAGTCAATAAACAATTTCAATGATTTTCAAGCCTCTAGAAACCCTCAGGCAATTCAGAAATACTTGATCCGAGAATATAATCACCGTTTTAAATCAAGCTTTATCTTACGTTAAAAAAAATCTAATTAAAAATACCTAATTGGCCATTAGGTGCGAAGTATTTTAGTTTTAATTTTAACAAAGGGTGACAAGCTGGGAGAAAGCATAACAAGTGTTGTAATATAGACGTTACTGGGGTTAGTATTGTTTTAATCAAGCCGGGCAGAAGTGCTTCTAAAAGCAGGGGGTCATTGTTTAGTAGACCTTCAGGCGCCTTAAACCACACAATTATTTCTTAGACGGTAGCCCAGCTAAAAGCCCAGTCGACGTTTAAACAAAAACATCTAAAGAAAAATAATTTTCTGGCTCGTTGATCGAACAAACGAGGTCGATGTGTTAATTAATGGGGCTTTTCAGCCTTCCAGGACGGTTTCTGTATAGTCGACAAAACGTTACAGGCTCCCCGCTTTAATTATTAAGGAGTACTAAGGTCATCGATGGGTTGATAGAGACTTATGGATTATTCAAGCCGTTCATTTCCATTAAGGCAGAAAGCCCTTAACAGCTTATGGCGTATTCATAACATACTCAAAACACAACCCAATTATAAAATACACGCATTTTTTAAAATGATAAAACGGAAAAATCGGAAGGCAGTAGAACGATAAAATGCTTCGTTGTAAAGTCAGAGTCCTTAACCAATGATCTACGAAGGAAAAAAATTATAACCGTTTTTTTTTCTACTAAGAAAAGATCCCTTTTAAGAAGTTAAAAATCAAAAAATTCCTTATATGAAATCATGACATAATATGATTACGACTATACACTACTCGGACGGCCGGACGGCACTAAAGACAACCTCAAGATCGGTTAAGATCACTAAAATTTTATCGGGGTCTGGAAGAACCAAAACCTGGGCGTGGAGAGTAATACAATAGCTTCTGACAAAGTTGAAAGATGGTTTATTGGCCAAAAATTTAAAAATATTTGTGTAAGAGCTACGTTCCAAAAAAAATCTAAGGAAAGCAAACATTGAGAGTAATGCAATAACTTCTTTTTAGGAAAGTTAAAAACGTTTCAGACTCAAAAGAGGCGTTTATAAATATTTGAAGTTGAATCGCAAGAATCAAACCTTTGTCCAGGATTCCATTTGGAAAAGTAAAAGTAACGTTGAAGGCTACAGGGGTGGAGTGGGATTTCGGCTATTCTTAGCTCTCAGTGGGCCGACGACTTAACCCCGGCAAACGCATGAGAATCGATAAAACCTGTATACTAATGTCGCCTTTATTTCTCATTTCGACCATCATCGAACTAAGTTTTTTAATCAAAATGCCCTAAATCGATAAGAATTCCCCAAGAGGGATATATTACAATAAAAAAAGATGAGGAATTCCTCCGCCCACTCCCCGAGACCTGACTTTCCAAGCTAAAAGAAAGACTAAAAATAAATATCTACAATTTATCGAAACGTCGATTACAATGTACCATTATCATCAACGTTTGACGGGCGGTTAAGTTAAACCATGAACATTTACTTCGACTCCCTAATTACGCGGAAAATACAAATGATAATTACCACGTTTAAAATTACTACTGTACAATTAAAATCACTTACGGTAACAAATTGAACTTCCTACCTGAAACAAAAAAAAAAAAGTTATTTTTGGTCTTTTTTATCTGTTATTCTTTCTTAATTAAAATAAATAGAGAAGAATCAAAGGCTAAGTCCTGTTTTAAACAAACATCCACAGAAGAATTAAGGTCGGGACGATTGAAAACTTGGTCGACGCGATTCACTTCGGAGACGAATCGCACGAATCTCTCCCCAGCCCGGTTTGGTTAGGCCAAATAGGGGCGATTCAAATCAGGAAGTAAGTACTTAATTCGCGATATCGCACAGATTGCGCGATTTTTTGGATATTTTTAGACTTGATTTTCTCATTATTTATTTTCTTAAAATAATTCTCAGTAAACAGCAAAGAATGAATCGCGTCGTGCACGTACGATCGTTCGTGCGATTTTATTTTCTAATCGGCCCGTGTGAATAGGGGATAAAATGATTGATTAAGATAATCACATGATTAGTATCTAAACCCAAAATTAGTGGTGTTTCACCATCGTAATTTCCGATAACTAACCGTCGATTACAATAACAATGAATTAAAGCTCTAATTGCCGATTAGCAACCGGTCAGTAGGAACCAATTTATTCGCCTCAGTGGTGGCTTCGCCTTAAACTTTCATTTGTACCCCCCGTCTCCGCCGTTTTTGCAAATTTCAAGAAAAGAAATATCTCGACATTTTCAAGATAACTTCGAAAGAAGATTTTGTGAAAATTTGGTGCAAATCGAATGAAAAATGTGGTCTTGAGGAGTTGCCGAAAAAATTAGCGACTTCCGGCTCCGCAGAAAACCTCATCGCTCATCAGTAAAGATCACAAATGAGTTTTCCTCTACGCGCTCTAGAAGAACCTCGGCTTTCAAAAAATCAGACATGGAGTATATTACAACTTCCCTTTGAGGAAAAAAAAAGGGGGAAATCTGCATACAAAAAAAAGGTTCCCTATGTTCTAATTTGAATTAAAATAGAATCAATTAGAACGGTCAACATACATCTTTGCTAACTGCATTTTAATCTTCTTTAACTTTTCTTTAAGGATTAACCCTTTTTTCGGGTTCTTTACACATCATTAAGAGAACAGAAAAAAAAATGCTTTCAAGCTTAAAAGGGTACAGAAATCTTTCTTTTTACGTCGCCTGTTTCCATCTATCCGTTTTTCTATCAACGTCAAAGCCTCTTTTGTGGCCGGACAATGTAGAGATTCTATTGTTTCATGAGGGTTTTCCCTACTCCGGGAGGGATGAAAAACATCACCCGAGCACGATAGGTAATCAGCATTGATATGATTTAAGGACGGACTCAAGGGTCTTATAAATCAGGCCTATGTATTATTCAAGCGTCTCCTTTTTGTCGGTATGTACAAGGTCTGGGAATACCTCCGTGCCAGAAAAAGAAAAAACCTTTACAATCCTTCAGGCCCTTTTTAGAATTGCAAATTATCAAAAATGTCCCATGACACTAGAATTAAAGAGGTGCGGTTCCATAAGATGTGCCTACAAGAGGGGGAAAAAAGTTTTATGGAAATTGACTTGGGAAAAATTACATGAAAAAATAACCCACGTGAAGCAGCATATATATCTACGTCTTTCTAACCACTCTTATTGTAAAACCCTCAAGGAACAGTTTTTGGGACTTCCACCCGATAAGAAAAATTGAGTGACCTTTGCTCAAATGAGGTTGTCTATGGTATGGCCGCCAGTCACCATTTTTTTCAGAAGTCGGCTATCCCACTTCTGATTATCATATGATTATGGTGCCGGCCCGTCATCGGTTGTTTCCGGAACACTTTTACGGCCGCATTTTTATCGAAATTATTTTAAAAAATGAGATCCGTCAGATCTGTTCAATTCGCTATGGCCGTACTGTCGGTCTAATTTTCAGCGGAGATACTTGGGCTCACCCCCGTTCCTAGTAGCCCGGTTGGGCGAAGATTTCCATTTTTTCTACCTTGTTAAAATTTATAAAAAGAGAAAAGAAATGTACCATACGGGTATAAGACGACTTTCAACGCAACAGTTCCTCACGAAGTCAGCTCACGTAAGCGTAAAGGCCTGCATAAGAACGGGCATTCCCTAGTCTAAACAAGTCCTACGCTCCATCCTAGAATAACATCGAACCAGAAATTGCGACAGAATCCTAACATTAAAAAAAAAGAACAAAAAAGATAACGACACTCTCGAGGTTTTAAGAAACGTGATTTATCTTCGAAAATCCCGTTTGTCCTACACATTTCAATAGTCACTTAAACAACCCTTGAAGAACCAGAAAGGGCTCTTTTGATTCTAATTTTAACGCGAAACTCATCTTAAACTGAAATTAATCGCTTCATTATGAACTTGAGAAGAGAAACTCTTAAAGTTAATTTGAAACTAATTTAAATAAAAGTTTAAATGTTTAAAAAATGTCATTTTAAGCTGTAAAAATGTTAAAATATCGATTTTATTTTCCACCTTTGGAAAGATACGATCGCATTACATGTTGCTTGGTCATGAGGGAAAAGACATAAAACGACACGTACGGAGTATGAGGAAAAAGACATAAAACGATGGAGTATCTTTAGTCATAGGTTTTTTCAAGGATGTTTTTTTTTTTTCAATAAAAGAAGAGACAGTTTTTAAAATCCGATGGAATGTGTTTATTTTAGTACGGAATGAGCAAGGCGGGTTTTGTGAAACATTGTTATGGAAATTCGTGCAAACACACGCGTTCGAGTGAACAAAATGTGGCGTTTTGTATGGAAAAGGCTACGGAATAGAGAGATTCGGGAAACATAGGATTTTTTGATGGAATATTCAAGCGCTTAATTTCTAGGCTGAAAAAAGTACTGGTATGAAACTTCCTCGAAGTAGGGCAATTTAATAATTTTTCATCCCTGCAAAAAAAATTAGTCTTCGTCCAGCTATGCTTCACAAAACGGACGAGATCAGCCCAAATCTCTAGCAGGGTACAGAAAAAATTTTCTTTGATTTAATATAAGGAGTGAAAAATCGGAAAAATTGTGAGCGTAGAATGTTCCAGAAAAACTGGCAACGTAAGGGACATGGACGGAAGGCACCACAGACAAGCTTATGTTCGGTGAAGATGAGCTTTTGTCTACGGGGTCTGGAAGAAGCTTTTCCAGTGGGTGTTACAGTAACTTCCCCTTGAAAAAGTTTGTCAGTGTCAATGATTGTAAGAAGGATGCTCCTTAAGGAGGATTAAAATAAAGTGACTTTGTCAATACATATAGGCAGAACTCTCAAGGTCAAGTGGTCAATCATTTTGCAACTCAGTAAATGGGTGTTCCAGACGAAGAAGACGCCTATGTTTGTCAGACGTCGGACGCCCGCCCTCTACATCAAAGAGAAGTTGTAATAACCAACATGTTCAACCTCTTTCAATGGGCAGTTTACGCCCATTTCGTGTGGTCTAGCTGGGCGAAGACTCATTTTTTCCACCTAGAAATTTTTTTTTCTTCTCCTTTGAGTTCCTGTCAGGGCCAGCTGCAGACTAGTTCTCCTGTATAGAACACCTCACGGCCACTATTTCATCGGACCGAATAACACCGCTGGATGCCTTTGTCACTTTTCAAGCCTTATCAAACTAGAAGTCCTTGATGTCATCTCCGTTTGCCACACCTCATTCCGAGGGCACTGCACAACCAAAAGATCAAAAATGACGGCGACTGAAGGCTAAATTGTTGTTTTAATTTTCAGCCTTTTGCGATCAAGACGTTTCAATTCCGTCAGTCCATAAATTGACTCTATATGGGATGTCACATCTCGTAAATTATAAAACGTTTGAGTTAATTGAATCAAACTCCCCACACAAACCGGAAAAAAAATCCTCCCACAGAGGTTTCAACCCGACCTTTTTGACAATGAATTATAAGACTTAATAAACGTTTTTATTGTATTTTCTTACATAAAAAGCGACCTAATTTACTCTAAGAATAAGTTTTACGATTTCAACCTCGCTGTTTTGCCAGAAAAGCGTCCAATTGTTTTTTTTATATTGAACTGAAAATAACCGGGGGTCATATAAACCAAGTGGAATGTTCAAAACTTGAGGAAAGTTGTACGGTTTACATAACCCGAAAAATTTTCACGAAATCTGTTGACAGGATAAAAACGTTTTCATTGTTACTTCATCGGATTATTTTCCCGACAGTTGAAATCTCATTAAAGCCGACGGGGATGGATTGCCGTCGGCGATTTGCATACGTGGAACAAAATTAGAGGACGAATGGCGATTTATAACCGGGGTTCGTTTTCACATATCTTGCTCTAATCGAAAACGAAACCTATTTCCTTAATTCCTTCGTGCGATTCTTCAGCGTCGTACAATACGCGACAAGAGCCCTACGTCGAGTGCTAAAAAAGTTCGGCTCTTTAGACAATGCGAGGAACGAGAAAAGACCGTACGCGCCTCAATCAGCGAGCCGACCGTTTATACGGCGCGTGGTAGGCTAGTGGTTCGTGTAAACCGCGAGGCTTGAAAATTCGGTAAGCCAAGGCTTTAAGTTATCAACTCCCTCATTTTCGGGGATCGGCACGCTTATTCCACGGCGTACTAGCTGGCTGCTTTCCTTGCCTTCCCAAATTGGTGATGCTGTGCCTCGAATCGACAAAAAGCTGCTCTGGACTCAGAATCTAACAAAGAGATTTTTGCTCCAAAATGGGCAATCACCGATGAAAAATTGCTTGGAGAGTATAGGGGGGGATGAGGGTTCAATTCCATTGACTCATGCACACAAGATCGAGAACCTATGGAACGTTTGCGACGTGGTGGTCTCTCACATCTGGACGAATGCGGCGCCTCGAATTGACCCGAAAAAAAAAATAGCGTCTACAGTGTGGACCAAGTTTAACAAGATTCTTACTGAAGAAAGCAACTACCCAGGTGAAATTGCTTGGAGAGGGAGGGGTGGAGGGAGAGATAGTAACAATAGTGGGTATGAGGGCTCCAATCCCTAACACCTGTTCACAAAAGACCAAAAACTATGTTCGTCAAAGTGTCTCTTCTAACGATTTTCTTTTGCCCAGCTCTACTTAAAGTGCCCGCGAGCTTCTTTCAAGCTACCGAATCTCAAGCTCAGCTGGAGAATCCCTCGGCTAACTAGTCTAGGGCAAGGTTTATTGGACAAACTTCTACAAACGTTGGTCTAGGGCATTCCTTGCCTACACCGGGACCAACGGCGCCACGAATTGACTCATTCTGGACCCGGCTCAACAGATTTTTTTAACTCTGCAGGCAATTTCCGGCGTGAAATTGCTTACTTATTAAATTATCGCTATTTGGAGACTGATATAGGATTAAAGGGATTATGTTGGGTGACCTCCATAGGCTCTTAACTTTTATTTATAACTATATTTTTAAAAAATATAACACAAATTCAGTCTTTTATATATCACATTTTCCATGTTCCATTCTTCGTCCTCACCGCTTCATCACGTCCGAGTCACTGCAAAACAATTCCTTTCTTCATTATCTTCAATTTTTTAAATTTTATCGTGAAAAGGTTTGGTTCACTATTGACTCTTTTAATTCATCTTCGGTCTCGGAAGCGTCTTTTTATTTTTACAAAGAATGGACCATGGAAAATATTCAAAAAGCATTAAGTCATGCCTTAAAGCGGAGAAATAAAAAATGAAAATACAAAATAGAATGAGAAAAAAAAATAAAAAGCATTGTTATTGTTTACGGTTCTTCGGCTCAAAGGTCACCCAACACTCCGTCGATAACCTGGTGAATTAAATAAACGAAAATAGTGAACAAAAACCTTTTTTTTTGCGATTAAATAAAAATAAATAAAAAGAAAGAAAAAAAAAAGATGAATGAAGTTTTAAAAAATTTGATTTTTTCTTACCTCAAGAATGTTTCCGTTTTTGAAATTTTGTAAACATGTTAAATTAACAACACGATTAATGTCTGTCACTAGGAATATTTTAGTGCGGGAGAGGACACAACCAGTCGCCATATTCCCATTCCTCAAACTGGCGTGTGCGAGAAGAACTGAGAAGGGACGTCCCGAGTCCCGGAGGCCGAGAAAGTCGAGCTCTCTCGGCTGGGATCGTCTGGGGCCGAACGAGTGCGAGGTCGTCCCTCGAAGCGCCGCCGTTTAACCGGCCGGTTAACGATTCGTACGCCTTCCAAACGAGAGCACCACAAGTCGAGGGCCTCCGAGTTTATTTTTTCCCACAAAAATTCGGAAACACTTCACCCTTCACGGCACTGACACTCAATCTTTTTAAAATTACAAACATATGTTTCACCAAAAAATGCTTATAAATCCAACTGTTAATATTTTATGGTCCACCAAAATTGTATTTTTCCCCAAAAAATCCAGTTTTGAGGCCAAAAAAACGTGGAAAACTGATTGAAATCTCAAGAGGATTTTCCTTTCCGAGAAAAAATACAAGAAAACATGCAAATTTCTAGTAAAAAGAAAGTTTTTTGAACAAAAACGCCCAAAATCAATCAGGAGGGAGGATGATAATGCCCTGTAGCTATAAAATTTGGTAAAATGTAGATTTTTGGCTAAAACGAAAGAAAAATTGGGATTTTTTAGCGGTATAATTTAGAAAACCTTCAGAAAACCTTGAAAACCCTTCAAAAAGGAGTTAATAGCTTTGTTCCAACCGCAGTTTGAAACTTCTGGAGCATGTGCAGAAGGATTTGCACAACTCCTTCGGACAAACGATTTGAACGACATCAAATTTGACTTCCAAATCCTTCTGCGCATGCTCCAGGAGTTTCAAACTGCGGTTGGAACAAAGCTATTATATTTTTGACGGCAAAGGACGGCCTTACAGATTTTTGGGATTCCCCCCCCCCTAAAAAATTATTTGTCATTTTGTTGAAAATTGCATCCTAGTAGTTCCAGGAATAAGCGGCAGGCGGTAGGTAAAGATCACTCATCAATTTTCCTCTACGTAGCCTGCGCTTCCCAAAAACCATTCATGAAGAGTAATACAGTAACTTTCTTTTCCCCACAGTTACCTTAGGTTTATGATTTTTCTTCCAAACACCTATTTTTGGTTTGCGTGGGGCGTATGGCACGGCTTGCCACGCATACAACAACCTTAAGAACAAATCTCCGCCATTTTAAAAAATTTCAAAAATAAAGCTCTCGACACTTACAAGCTAGCTACAACAGAAGATTTTGTAAAACTCTGGTGAAAATAAGATGAAAATTTCCACCGTGGAATGTTCCGGAATGAACTGGCCTAAAAACTGAATATGGCAGATGCGCTATAAATCTTTAAAAGTTGAAACTCTGAGTAATCCTAAATGCAAATAAACTACCTAACTAATGAAATAATTATTAACATCTATGAAAGATTATGTTTTTAAAGAATTGTGGAAAAAGAAGACAAGGGAAGGAGAGTCTAGAAGGGTCTAGACTCTGCTTTTGTACTAAAAAAGCAAAAATTTCTATAAAATTGATTTCATAATATGACTAATTAACTAATTTAAGCAATTATTATTTATAATTAATATAAAAAACTCACTCAGTAGGTAAATTTCGAAGAAAAGAAGTCCCCAGAAGCAGCTCTCAACTTGTTCACGCAAGAATAATGTGATTTTCCCGCCTTTTTTTTTTGCGATAACATTATTTAAAAAAAAACAATAATTTCTTTAATGAAGATAAAATAGTAATTAGCAATTTAATTATTTATATTTTTAACATGTATACTAAAATTGGATATTTTTTAATTTTATGAATCAAAATTTAGAAGGCAGTGGTATCTTCAAAAGGATGATTTTATCCCCTCCCCAGAATCCAGTTTGATCCTGCTCTGATTCTGAATCCAGAACTTCGGTCATCCACTCTTCAAAAAAGTAAGTTTATTTCAAATTTTCCATGTTTTCTTATACCTTTTCTACATCATTTCTAGTCTTGAGTACTAGTGGTTTGTTTTGAAAGATGTCAAAACATTTTTTTTTGAAATTACAAATAATCAAGATGCTCACACCCCCCCCCCCCCCAACTTTTTCTATGTTTATCATTTCTTAAATTTTGAGATAAAGTATCCACGTATTGTCAAAAATTCCATATTTTCTACAGCTCCGATATTCAACTTTTTGTTTTTGGCAACAGTGGCAATAGTTCCACTTTCCTAGGACACTTCATGGCCGCATTTTCCCCCCCAAAGCCCCCCCCCCCCGCCATAATTCCTCAAAAAGGGCCTGCCATAAAAATCTTTTCCTTAAAAAACTGAAGGAGAATTTCAAAAAACGTTTTAAATATGGAACAGTTCATTTCATACGGGAAGCTCCTCAATAAATTATTCTTACTTTTGATGAAAACTCATTTTTATTAATTTAGGTAATAATATAATTACATACATCCCTAATTTATGTACAATAACTTGCAAAATTTCCCAAATACACACACAATCTGATAACAAAAAAAAAGAAATTGAAATGTATTTTTTTTTATCGTTATTTACATTTGAAAACAGTTTTTTAGCTATGCCACACTTTTTAATTAGAATTTATGCAAATATGTTTGATTGCTGTCAAAAAAGCATTTTAGTTTATCACAGAAAAAATAATTTCCATTGTTAAAGAACAAAAAAAGGAGGGAAAGCATTTTAGCGAATTCCGAAAAATCGGAAAGAATTTAAATAATAATTTCAAAACCCTTTTTCCCCTTTAAAAAGAAGGTAACCAAACGACTAAAAAACAGTTTTTCTTCAACAACTAAAGCACAACAAGTAAAAATGTGGATCTAGAATTTTTTTTTCTTAATTTTATTATTCCTTCTGTATCTTCTCGATCTTTTCCCTTGTTTGGCACATTGGAAGGCGTTTCATCTAAGCCAGAGTTTCAATCTGAGGGCATCTACGCCGTTTAAATAATAGCGGAAAAGTCTTTTGTCCCTCACAAAACCGAGATTTTCATAAAGTCTCAGCGCTGGCTTGTTCGTTATCTCTGTTTCTAAAACAACCTAAAAAAAAAAAGATTATTTAAAAAAAGGCAAAATTTGTCCTATTTCGACAAAATAGGGTCCAGATTTTAGAGGCATTTGTGCCAATTTCTTAAAATTCCCTTGGCACTTTAACCCTTT
The DNA here is from genome assembly GCA_014119065.1 of Orius insidiosus. Taxonomy (NCBI): domain Eukaryota; kingdom Metazoa; phylum Arthropoda; class Insecta; order Hemiptera; family Anthocoridae; genus Orius; species Orius insidiosus. Next base: position 39,087 of record JACGAQ010001139.1, on the reverse strand, counting down.
CGAGACCGCGTCTGACTGGCGTAGCACTTTTCCCCCCACTTCTCCCGACCGCTCCCAGCACCCAGCAAAGCACAGAAAGCGACGAGTGATGCAATCATCACGTAGTTCATTTCTTCCCCAACAGATTGCCAGTTTTTGCATGTCGCTAGCGCCACGGGAAGCGAAGGTATTAAATTTTTAGAGAGGCTTCCCGCTGGCGCCGATGGGCAACTATATCACCTGCGGTCTCAAAAGGGTTAAAGACCATTACAAAAGGAAGATTTGGTGAAAATTTGGTGAAAATATCAAGAACATTTTTAGAATCCGATCATGAGCATAAATGCAGGTTTTAAAAGAGTCCTGAACTTTAAATTTAAAAAAAAGTCCTTACTTCATCAGCTCCATCAGCCACCATCGCACGTATCGCTTTTAAAACGAGATTAGAGCCTAAAACAAAAAATTAATTATAGAATATTATTTAAAAAAATTATACAAACCTATTTTCTTTTTCTATATTTTTCATCGACAGCTAACATGGCGATATAGCCTCGTTTAAATATCTTCCTATGAACATCCAATTTACAAACGATCGCTCCTACACACGTGTCCCCATCCATCGCCTGAAAATAAAAATAATAAATGTATAATCCACAAAGAAAAAATGATGAAACTCAATAAAATGCTCAAAATTGGTGTTTCCAGACCAACTGAAAGCATTAGTATTGAAAAAATGTATTAATCGCAAATACATCAAAAATCCTAGAAAAATGGCGTTTTTAGACGGAAAAAACTAAAGGAAGCCCTAAAAAGAGTTTTTTTTTTTACAATCTGAATGGACCAGCTGAGTGCGTTGGATTTGAGCAAAGATCGATAATCCCAGGTAATCGAAAAACGATCTTAAAATGCATTGCTAGGGAAATAACCACTGAAACTCCTTCCAAACGGTTTTTCTACCCCCGAAGAATGTAGAGACAGTTCTTCTCGATTACTCTGATCCAACCAGCTGAGTACACTAGATTTAACCAAGGGTTGACATTAGAAACAATCATTGCGTAACTTGGGGCATACAATCCGTTTGGAATGGTGTTCCAAGGTAGAAAACCCCAAAATAAGTTGTCCTTGCTCATTTGACCAGCTGAATGCATTAGATTTGAACAAGGATATTAAATTAAACGTATTTATCAAGCAAATACCACAAAAAATCCTAGCAAAAGAGCGTTTTTCAAAAAAAAAAAAAAAAAAAAAAAAAAAAAAAAAAAAAAAAAAAAAAAAAAAAAAAAAAAAAAAACCAAACAGATTTTTCTTGCCAAACCTAGCACAACCAGCAGAGTGTTAGATTTAACCTAGGATAGGTATTTAACCTAGGATAGGTGTAAACGATTATGATGGCACCGGCAAAACCATCGTAACTAGTCCCAAAGAGTGTAGAAAAAATTTTTTCTCGATTACTCTGAACCGACCAGCTGAGTGCACTAGATTTAACCTAGGGTAGACAACCAGCAGAGTATGTTAGATTAACCTAGGATAGGTATAAACATTATTTTAATGATGGCACTGCAAACCACCGTAACTAGTCCCAAAGAGTGTAGAAAAAGTTTTGTTCTCGATTACTCTGAACCGACCAGCTGAGTGCACTAGATTTAACCTAGGGTAGACACCAGCAGAGTATGTCAGATTTAACCTAGGATAGGTATAAACAATCTTTTAATGATGGCACCGCAAAACCACCGTAACTAGTCTCAAAGAGGGTAGAAAAAGTTTTTTCTTGATTACTCTGAACCGACCAGCTGAGTGCACAAGATTTAACCTAGGGTAGACAACCAGCAGAGTATAGATTAACCTAGGATAGGTATAAACAATGTTTTAATGATGGCACTGCAAAACCACCGTAACTAGTCCCAAAGAGTGTAGTTGGTTTTGTAGTGTAGTCGATTACTCTGAACCGACCAGCTGAGTGTACTGGATTTAACCTAGGGTAGACAATCAGCAGAGTATGTTAAATTTAACCTAGGATAGGTATAAACAATATTTTAATGATGGCGCCGCAAAACCACCGCAACTAGTCCCAAAGAGTGTAGGAAAAGTTTTTTCTCGATTACTCTGAACTGACCAGCTGAGTGCACTAGATTTAACCTAGGGTACATTAGAAAAACAATCATTGCGTAACTAGGACAAAAACCCAGAAAATCCGTTTGGAATGGTGTTCCAAGGTAGAAAACCCCAAAATAAGTTCTCCTCGCTCATTTTGACCAGCTGAATGCATTAGATTTAACGGGAAAACTAGTTGAAAGAGAGCTTCTGCTTCTATACTTACAAGGAAGCAAAGTTGAGGCCAATTGTGTATAAAATAGCGATAAGTATAAATGGAATAAGGCTCAGATAAGTCTCTCTGAATAAGTCTCATAATATCAGGCATTTGAAGTTCGGACTTGTAAGAGACGTAGGTGACGGGCGATTCGTCTTTCTCTTCGTTCTGGAAGCTCGATGAGGCCTCCGGATTTTGAACTTTCGACCCATCATCACTTAAATTAATCTCACTAGAAATAGTTTTCGCCTCGGTGGCGTTCACGCACGTTTTACAATGACTAGAGCTATCTTTCAAACTGAACTTTTCGTCTAAAGTACTTTTGAGTTTTTCGTCGATCCCGTTGAGAATGACCGGGCCGTTGATGTTGAGCGACTCGCAGTTTATAAGCTGGTAAATGTTGTCTTTGATATTCGTCAGATTACAGTTTGTATCCGGCTTCGTCGTTTCATTTTCCATTTTCTTCCCTTCCCCCTTTTCCATGATGAGGCGTTAAAACCGCACATAAAACGGAAACTCCTTTCACTAAATACGCCCCACAATTCTCTTCTTTTTCTAAAAAAAATTAATTTTTTTATTACATTTTTAACAAAATATTTTAAAACTAAATAACTGAGGTTGTTCATTAACTTCACACCCCCACAAAGCCATATTGAAAATAAGATTTTTTTTCCTTTTTTTTACAGCAGCCTTCTGTATCGTAAATTTTAACAAGTCTCGACGTACTATGTGACGAAACTAAAACGTCATAAAAGGTAATTGGTGAAGCACTTTTTTTTTTACACATATGTCATTTTTACCCCATTATTTTAATATAAATGCGTTTTAAGAATTAAAAAAGTTATTAAAAATAAGAAAGAGCTACGAAATCTTTTATAACAGACTTCTATAAACGTAAATTTTTGGAAAGCCTCTATATATTTGTGTCGTCATCGTGAAGAGATTTTTACGTTTCAAGATAACAAAATAGATAATTAACTTCTTTAAGGAAGTTAAAGAAGTTATTGTGATACCCTCCCATATACTTCCCCCTCCGTTATACTTCCCCTCCCATATACTTCCCCCTCCGTTATACTTCCCCTCCCATATACTTCCCCCTCCGTTATACTTCCCCTCCCATATACTTCCCCCTCCTATTATTACTTCTCTTTAGGGAAGTTTTCGTTGGAAGCTCTTCAAACCAGTACTTTTTCTTTTGTTAGCCGTATAGAATGTAGGCTGTCAAGATGCAGGGTGAGGTGAGGACCAGGCGGAGGCTTTCGCCTGATTGCCAGTATCAAGGTATGTAGAAATAAATGGCTTTCTGCCCAAGTGATGCCTCTCTCTCAAATAGTGGAAGTATCAAATTTCTCCCTACTAAAAAAACAAAAATTTTTTTATTATTCCAAAAGTTCGTGATAAATCGGACCTACGGTGGAGGGTATTACAATAACTGTCCTTAAAGAAGTTCAAGATTCTTTAAAAAAACGTACCAAAAGGTTAAGAATTAAAATCCACCCAAAATGCAATTTATTGTACCTTCTCATCAAATGTTTGAAATCCGATTTCTTACCCGGGAAATACTATCGATGGAAACCGATGTTACAAATTTAAAACCATCGATGTTTAAAACATATAAAAAATGATATTAAAAAAAAGTTATTTTCATTTTTATGTAAAATTTAAACTTTTTATAAATATTATCAAAAAAAAGGGGAATAGAATAATAATTAATTTTTTTATCAGACGAATAACGTTGGGGAAGGTTTCCGGATTCCGACGTCACACGGCAAGAAACCCAAGGTTTGAGTTGGACCGTCCGTTTATTTTAATTTTTTCTCCGCTTTTTAATCATTTTATGACTTGAAATTTTCATTTTAAATCTGAAGTTTTGGTTGATTAAAAACAAGAAAAAGTAATCATTGAAAATGTCTCGTCTATTTCTATTTTTCGCATTGTTGCTTCTCACCCTTCAAGGGCAAATAAATGCTGAAAAAGCAGGTTAGTAATTTTTTTTTGTCACTTCATCAAAAAATACTTATTTTTTATTATTTATAATATTTTTCATTTTACGAAAAAATAAAAAATCAATTGTTTTCCATTTTTTCCCTATATAATTATCTTTGTAGATAAGAATGAGAAGATAAAAAACGTTTTCATATATTTTTATTGTTATTTTATCTGTTATTAAAAATTGGATTTTTTAAATTTAAACAAAATTATACTTATGGGAGGTGGTTAAAATAGCGTTGGAGGACTTTTTTTCTTTTGATTTTAATAGTTTTGTTTTAACTTTAACTTTTAACTTTGACTTTGAAATCACGCTTCATGTTTTTATTTATAAAGAATTTGTTGGTTAATTAATTTTGGTTGGGTGATTTTTCTTTTTAGTTAAGGTTGAAGATCATGTAACATCTCCTAAGTTTCCTCCAGGACCAACAGTGACACGTGAGTTTTTAAATTTTTGTTATAAAAATTTGTGAACATAAAATTTTTTTAGCGAGTTCAACGACGGTGGTTCCGCCAAATTCGACGACAACGGCGCCAACGACTCCGCCAACGAAACCGACTACTCGACTGAGCCCCAACCAAACCGACTACTCCGAGCACGACCACAACTACTTCGACAACCACAGCGAAACCATCGCCTACACCTTCTCCTTCGCCATCGCCGACGCCTGCCCCGCCAACGCCTTCGCCGACTGCTCCTCCGAAACCGACTGAGCCTCCAAAACCTACACCTTCACCTTCAGGAAAATTCGACATTTTTGTTTTCCTTGGTAAGCTTTCATTTTTCTTATAACAACCGAGTTGACATATTCGCATTCGTAAGTATGTAAATACGAATACGTAAATATGAATATCGTAGTCATATTTTTAAATATTTAGCAGTGAATGCACTTATTTAAGAGTGAACGCTCATTCAAATTTCCTGTGTAAATACAAGTGTTTAACAGAGAATATTCATATTTCCTTTGTAAAACGTTTATTTCAGGGTAAGTATTCGTATTCTTAAATTTGTGAATGAATACAATGTGAGATTCACATATTTAAGAGTGAATACAATCATTACATTCTGCAATTTTCAAAATAATGAATGGTAGAAAAAAAAGATGTTTAGATAAAAAAAATCTACCTAAAAAAAAATTCCAAATTGGTGGCGCTCTTAAGTACGTGTATTTACTGAGGAAATTCGAATATTCACTCTTAAATGTGATTTTGAAATACTTTAAACCTACTTTTTGGACGTATTCTTTTATTTTTCCTTCGAGAATTATCTTTCAATTACTTCTTCCGCTGAAAATGGTGTTGACCTTGGAAAGATGAAGAAAAAGTCCAAAAATAAGTTTGAAAGGTTACAAAAACGCCTGTTCTTTGCCTGAAAACGCCCTATAATGGTTTTTTTGTGGTGTTTTTGGTGACTTGAACCAAAATTGACCCTTTTTTGGCCGCTTTTCCATGATCTTTTTCTGAGAAAATGCCTTTTCCACCTGATTTTTGATATTTTTTCTGTCTTTCTGCCAAGAAACGCCCTATCTTAGCGGTTTTGTTTATATTCTCCTTTTAAGGCTTTTTCCATAACATTCGTAAAAACCCTTGTAACTGGATTTATTTGGTGTTTTCCATTGTCTTTCTTTCTATAAAAAATATTGAAGAACACCCGATTTTTTTGTTTGTCGGCTCTTAGAAGCACAAAAGACTTTGCGGGTGTTTTCCTCATTTTTCATCAGTCAAAACACCCTTTTAACCTTATTTTTGGACGTTTTCCCTAGTGTTTCTGCTGAGAAACATCTTTAAAACATGTTTTTCAAGGTCAATGCACCCTTTTCAATGGTTTTTTGGGCATTTTCTTTGGTTTTCTTGCCAAGAGACACCACCGTAGGTTGTTTTCTTGCCGTGAGACACCACCGTAGGTTGTTTTTCTTGCCGTGAGACTCCACCGTAGGTTGGTTTTCTTGCCAAGAGACACCACCGTAGGTTGGTTTTCTTGCCGTAAGACACCACCGTACGTTGGTTTTCTTGCCGTGAGACACCACCGTAGGTTGGTTTTCTCGCCGAGAGACACCACCGTAGGTTGGTTTTCTTGGTCTTGTATTCATGGAACACCCAATTTTCTTGCCCTTTGAACTAAAAGACGCGTTTTCCACCAAATTTGTCTGACCTTTGACTTGATTTTGGGACGTTTTTATTGGTCTTCCTGCCTTGAAAACCACTACAGGTAGGTTTTCTTGGTCTTTTATTCCAGAAACACCCAATTTTCTCGTCCTTTGACCTAAAAAGACCCTTTTAAAGGCGTTTTCACAGCCTTTTGTCCAAAAAACGTCCTTTTAACTGGATTTTAGGACGTTTTCTTTTGTTTTTGTCGAGAAGCTCCTATTAATTTAGTTTTCCACTGTCCTTTGTCTAAAAAACACTTTTTTCACAGGATTTTTCAGCTGTATATTAACTTTTTCTGACTAAATCTGATTTTACTTATCCCTTCTAGGTGGAATGCTTGTCGCCTTCATTCTCGTCGGCATCGTCATCCTAGGAAAAACATTTTATGAAAGGAGACAACAAAACCTCTACCACACTTTGTAAACTCAACTTTATTATCATTTTGGAAAGAAAAAAAATCATCCCCCAATCCCCGTCCAACCCTTTCATTCTATCCCATATTATGTAATAAAAATATATTAAAAAAACATTTATTTTATTGGGAAATAAAACAGGTATGCAATAATTTATGCTTTTATTTAAATAGAGGAAATTTAGACATTTTTATTTTATTCTAATAATATACACTATCGTAGCGACTCACTTATCTTTCTTTTCAAGGTGCCTATATTGTTTTAAAGGTATCTGTGATAATTTTTTCATTAACTTTCAAAATTAGATCTGCATGTGCATTCACCTGAGAGTGGACGACAGGCTGGATACGTTGTAATTTGACTGCAAATTTGCTCATTATTCTGACGAATTTTTTGGCTCTTTTAAAAAATGATCAAAATTTAGCCTTTTCCCTTACTAAATTTTATTTGTCCTTACATCGTAACCTTCTTGTCACCTACTTTTTATTTTTCTCTTATTTGGTGTAATTATTAACGTTATAAGTGTATATATTATATATTATTATTATTACGTTTCTTCTAATGCGATCAATTGTAGTTTCTTATGGTTTGTAAAGCAATGTATTTTTGCTATGAAAGGTGGATAACGAAAAGTTTATTTTGTAATGTGCGTTTTAGTTATGAATAAATGGTTTTTGAGTGTTTCGACTTATTGTTTATATTTTGAGATCTGCTCGCCTGAGGCAGCCACTTGTTTTTCACTTTTCTCAGTATTTTTAAGGAATGTGAGGGGAGCTGGAGAATTTCCCGCTGATTGTAGAAGTGTTTTTGGGCGATAAATCTCTTTTTAGTTTGATTTTTGGGTGTTTTCACTTGTTTTTCACTTTTCTCAGTATTTTTAACCCTTTTGAGACCGCAGGCGACTGTTGTTGCCATTCGCGCTTTTCGTTTGGAGACCGCAGGCGACTTTAGTTGCCCAGCAGCGCCAGCGGGAAGCCTCTCTAAAAAATTTAATACCTTCGCTTCCCGTGGCGCCAGCGACATGCAAAAACTGGCAATCTGTTGGGGAAGAAATGAATTACGTGATGATCGCATCACTCATCGCTTTCTGTGCTTTGCTGGGCGCTGGGAGCGGTCAGGGAGAAGTGAGGGGCAAAGAGAGGGAGAAAGTGCTGCGCCAGTAGCGCAGAGAATCTGGCGTCAGACGCGGTCTCGAAAGGGTTAAGGAATGCGAGGAGAGCTGGAGAATTTCCCACTGATTGTAGAAGGGTTTTTGGGCGATAAATCTCTTTTTAGTTTGATTTTTGGGCGTTTTCTACGGACATTCGCTGAAGAGAGATATTTTATGATCGTTTTCTATTCCCTATCGGACGAAACACAAATTTTAAAAAATTTTTGACTGTTTTCTTCTGTTTTCTGAACCAGAAGTCCCAATTTCGCCAGATTATCAATAGTTTTCCATTTTAGGCCAATAAGAGAAATTACTGTATTGTATAACCTTCATGTCTTGTTTTTGGGGGAGGGTCTACCCCAATCTTGAGGTTGTCTGTGGTGCCATCCGTCCGTTTGTTTTTTGGGAACACTTTAGGCCGCAATTTTCATCAGATTTTCACCAAATTTTCACTTTTTTCTCTCTCAAAATTCTTAAAAATGGCGGAGATCTGTCTCTGATTTCTAATGGTTTCGGGCGTTTTTCTCGGAAAAACAAATTTTATCTGCTTTCTACTCATCTTTCTCAATTTTGAGCCAAAAATTACCCATTGAACTGAATTTCCTTGTGTTTTTCTTCAGTTTTCTAGATTTTCTGACGCTTCATCTATCTTTTGGTCAAAAACACCTTGTTTTTCCTCGGTATTTTATCGAAACCCCAAAAATTTAATTTCTCAATAGTTTTTATGTTAAGCTCATTATTTAATTAGGTTTTGAAATCAATTAAACTTTTTTGATTATGAAAATATTATGAACCCCACAATTGATAAAAAGAAGGAAGAAAAGTTTGAAATGTTTTTTTATTATAATTTGTCCCAGAATTCCAGCTACCATATTAAAAATACTTTCTTGAGGTATAAAAGGTCCTCCCCCTTTTCTGAAACTTAAAAGTCACAAAAGTTCTTTTATTTTAATTTTGAATGCTCTAAGTTCCTCGATCCCAATAAAGTCAAATGAAAAATAACTTTCTTCCAAAAGGGAAAGAATTGAAAGTTTCCATTCAACCAAAATGAGTGATTAAAATACAATCAGGATGTAAAAAAAAATTACTTTAGAAGAAAAGATTTTAGATTTATTTTGATGGATTTTTTTTTGAAAATGAGACCCTGATGGACGTTTTGAGGGTGAAAGATTTCCCGGATCCGCCGAGTCAGGATGGAAGATCGAGTTAAAGGCGTGGCAACGTCAGTCATGGTTAAACACAAGTTAGGCCTGAAACCCTCCCACCCTCCGAACAGTCCGTTCCATTTCCCTTTTACTTGTCAATACTAACCCCCAGGACTAACCACCGTCTTATTAACTCAATTAGCATTAGATTCCAAGGCCCTTCCGACTCCTCCCCCAAAGTGTCAAATGGCTAATTAGTCGAACCAATCTGAATTTGCGGATATTGCATTTAAATTAGGTTTATTTTAGCTTCATATTAATTACCTAAACAAAGCTCTCTTTTTACTAATCTGTGTGCTGCATGGTTTCGAAGATGGCCAAAAAAAGGCCGGCGTAAGTGTTGCCATATGAGAGGGGTGAGTACCTCGGCTCACCACTTTCAAATGGTAAAACTTACTTCCAAATTTTAATCTCCGTATCGGTTCAAAATCAATTTAAATTCAGGAGTTGTATAAAGAGACGTGTGATTACTTTTTTGAACTTTCACTTTTTACCTGAAGGTTGCGCCAAATTGCGAATTTTGCTCTCGTAGGGCCGCAACCCTAGTTTTATATTTTTTAGGTATGTAGCATCCTCAACACTGAAGAGCTAAATTGCTTTCTACCCGTCTGCTTCTAGAAATCTCGTTTTTGGTGAAGAAAAAGCGATTGAAGCAGAGCATCTGTATAAAGTTGGTTTGGTCGCAGGCCGAAATGAGGGTGAAGGCCTCCTGATACCTGACTGCAATGCAATTTCACGGTTGGCTTAGTACGCCCGCATCTCTAAACAAACCCTCGCTTATATGCACAAACCCTCTACTCCATTACCCACCAATTGTATTTTCCTTCGGGGTAATCTACTTTTTTTTTCCCTTCTCTCTCGCTTTTTTTTTTTCATTAGATGAGGAGGCTTCCTCGCGCCCGGAGATAACGGCCGGAGAGACGGCCCTCCCATAACCCTCAATCAACTTGAGAATAAAATTCAAATTAAAACCTTTACTTCTACCCCGTTTTTGTTTTCTTAAAGGGGCAAAAAAAGAAAAGAATTTTTTTCAGTCGATTTCAAACAATCTCCTGATAATTGGACCGATTCAACATTTTACAGGTTCTGAACATGTTTTCATGAAATTTTTGGGCTTTTTCCACTTTTTTTTTTTGCCAAAAAAAAACCTTTTTAAGCAAATTTTTCTAACAGATTTTTTCTAGGTTCGTGGCCATTCACCGTTCATCTTTCCTCCTGTGCGAAGGCCGAAAAAGCCAGGTAAGCATCTTTGACCATGGGTATTAACTTCCTTAAAGAAGTTATTGTGATACCCTCTACGTCGGGTTTTTGGGGAAGGGTCTTGCAGACCCCCGAGGGTCAAATCGAATATTGACCTTTACCGTTCTCAACTTTGTCTGTGGTTCCGGCCGGCCGTAGCATTTTTTCCGGAACACTTTACGGCCACAGTTTTCATCCGATTTTCACCAAATTTTCACACAAATTTCTTAAGCCGGTGCAGAAGAATGTAACGAGGGCGATTTTTGAATTTCGAAAAAATGGCGGAGATATGTCGGTTTGAAATTTTCAAAAATTCGCTGCGGCCGAACCGTTAATCCGATTTTTACCAAATTTTCAACAATTACTCCTTATATTTTTTAAGAATTTTTGGTGTAAAAAAATTGCCACTTTTTAATTATTATTTTTTTTTAGTAGGGAGAAATTTCATACTTCTACCCATTACGAGAGGCACATCCCTTGGCCAAAAAGCCCATTATTTCTACCTTGACACTTAAAAAAAATTTTCGCTAAAAAGAACTTAAAAATTTTTCAAAAAAAAAAAATAAGCGCAAATTTAAAAAAGAAAACCCGGAAAATTTAAAAGAAACCCTCGGAAAACTAAAAAAAAAACTCGGAAAATTAAAAAAAAAACTTATAAAATTTTTCGAAAAAAAAAAAACAACTCCCCTCTCCCTTATACTTCCCCTCCTTTATACATCCCCTTCCTTATCCATCGCCTCCCTTATACTTCCTCCTCCTTTATAGTTTCCCTCCCTTCGTTATACTTTCGTTCCCTTATACTTCCCCCTCTGTTATACTTCCCCTCCCATATACTTCCCCCTCCGTTATACGTCCCCTCCGTTATACTTCCCCCTCCTATATTGTTACTTCTCTTTAAGGAAGTTTTCGTTGGAAGCTCTTCAAACAAGTACTTTTTAATAGCTTTTAGACAAAATTTTATAAAAGTCCCACTCTCAAAAGTCTCTAAAATTGTTCCATTTACTCAAAAACTTGGGTGTATCATAGGTTTATTGTATAAACTATGCATTTGCAGTTAATATAACAGTTGAGTTAAGTGGGAGCTTGCCTCGAGGATAGGATAGAAGGATTTACATAAGATGAAATCATTGCTCGACCCTAGCTTTCCTAAGTGAATAAATCAGTTCCAGGTCGGCCTAGTTGTGATGGGTTGGGGGGGGGAGAGGTTAATAACGCCTTTATTGAATGGGAGTTCACCTTACAACTCCTCCCCTACTCTCGTTTAGAGGAAGATTCCCCTTAATTGAACAATAATAAAGTAAATTATTAAAAAATTTTCACCCTCTTATAATAATTTTTTAATATGAAATTTCATATTTTAATTAAAATTCTTTTAATATTCTCAAAAGAGGAAGAAAAAGCCAAATATACCTACTTCATTTTTTGGAGAATGAAAAAATACCGATTGGCTGACGTTTTTTCCCTTTGTAAACCGTTCTTAATCTCACGAAGGCCTAAAGTACAAAAGAAAAACTTTTGCAAAGAACAATTAAAATTTTTTTCAAGTTATTGATGTGAAAGGAGAGATAAAAACGAAGTTCTCGAGTACTTTTTGTTTTCTGTTGACCGACATCTTATAAGGCCATGGATAAGAATAATTTCGTTTTATACAGTTTATTTCCTTTCTACCGGAATAACGATGAAATATGCGGAAGGAGATTCGCTTAAGAGTCCCACTGGGAAAATTTCAACTGAGCCAAAGACCTTCAACCGGAACAGAAGATAAGGAACAATAAATTTGTCTAAAACTTCTAATTGTTTATAAAAATAAGAGGGATTCATAATTGTTCTTGTTTTTTATGTCTGAATTCTACTGGGTGGATTAGGGGCATTGAGTCCGTTAAATAATAGGCCTTGTTGTCTTGTGGGCGGCCACCCCTAAGGAATTAGTTACATCCCTCCTTAATGAGTCCGTCTCTATTTAGGGCCTTGGGGTTAAGGCGGAATGGGGAAGGACCTTCTCTAACAAATGTACACATAAGCACAAGAAATTAGTCGCATTTCTCAAATCCCGTACTGCGTACAAAGATTTTTTTTGGCTACTTTTGCGAAGATCAATGTTTTAGGCGTTTCTCTTGAGGGCGTAATCTCAAGACAGTAAATTGGAAATTTTCGCACAAATCTTGAGGTTTTAGAATGAAAACTGGCGATTTCACGTCCATTTTTTTCCCCTAAAGATTGCTGATTCAAAAATATACTTTTCCGGAGTTTTTGGAGTGCCTACATCTCGTTCGAAAGTATTCTCGTCCTACTGTCTTCTCGTCCTAAAACTAACGTACAAAAATTGCTGCGTCCACGCCAGCAAATTTTAAACTCCTTTTTGCGCCTACCGAGCTCATCATCCATCCCAGGGCCGCCTACAGGGTGAGCAAATCCTCCCGAGAGGAAAAAAATTAACCCCCTTATGTCACAAAACGAGCTGATCCTCGCAAAAATAAACAAACAAACCGACCGTGACTTCTGGGGTGGAGCGCTGCCGCATTTCTCTGACGCAGCAGTATTTGTACGTTAGTTTTAGTTCGAGAAGACAGTAGGACGAGAATACTTTCGGATGAGATGTGTGCCCCCCAGTGTTTGTTTTGTTTTCCTCGGTTTTTTGGCCGAAGAAACCTCTCCTTTCCTATTATTTTCTGGCCCTTATTTTCATTCATTTTTTGGGAGCAAAAAACCTCCATTTTTAGTTAAGTATTTTTTCTAAGATTTTTGGCTCCTTTTTAAGTTGGGATTTTCAAGAGTTTTTCTTGGTTTTTGATACGAGAAGTCGGGAAATTTGGTTTTACTGAATAGGTATAATGGGTTAAAATGCTCCATTTTTTTCCTAACGATTTTTCTTTTCTAGTTTTCTCTATATTTTAACCTCCTCAAAAAGGAATTTATTGTGATACCCTCCATGGAAGAATCTTCCAAAATGGCTAGTTTCGATTTGCCAAGAGACCCTATTTTGACACTTTTTTTCTTGGCTTTCCGCGTGGAAAATGCGTTTTTGGGCTGCTTTTCTGGATTTCTTAAGGGGATTTATTGCCTATAATAGTGAAAGGGGAGGAGTTAAGGAAAAAAATTCACATGAGTTAATAATCTATAAACGTGCAATGGAAGATGAAGGGGAATGATAAGGGAAGCATCAAATCAAAATGGGAGGGCTCGCAGCTTTGTACCCTCTGGCAAGGGCCTCTCAAAGGGTCTTGTTTTCCCTTTAATGTACCCTTCCATAAAGCCTTGTTGATCCTCAAACTATCTCCCAACGGTTCTTAGTTTTTAATTACGCTTTTTCCACTCAAAAGAAAATAACATTCAACCCCTTTTTATTAATTTTTCATTATTTAAATATTTTTCCGGGTCAAAGGGGAAATTCCGAAATTGAAGCGTTTTCCGAGTAGGTAATTTACGACCGCCGGAATTCCTTTTTGAGGGATTTTCGATGGAAGTCTTTGAAATTCGTTGAGGCACGATTGTAAAATTCCAGGCATGTGAGGTTTCAAACCACATAAAAAGGTTTTATTTTTACTATTAATTTTGTCACGGATCGGGGGTGAAAGGGATGATCCGGACGAGGGGAATGGGGAAGGAAAGGAACTTTTTTGTTAGGTGAAGGGAAGGGTAGGTTAATTTAAAAGAATTTATACGTATATCGGGACAATAATATATTTAATAATGATTCATTCATTGATACACTTCAGAAAGTCTTAGGTCTACCTGTTTGATTGTGCTTTAAATTATCTTGAGGTGTAGACGTGGCGGCGGTTCGTCTCTTCCTGTCTTGGTGGGGGGCCGTGAGTCCCCGGGACTCTGCTGAGGCCCCCCACTACCTGGCCTGGGTTGTCACCGGGGGTGACACTGCCCCCCGATTAAAAGTCGGCCACCGGTCGACGGAAAAAAAATATCCTACCGGTGTAGAACTCCTGCCGACTTCTTCCTGTGTCAATGCGGGCACGACCCGGACGTCAAGCGACGCGTGTCGTACCCATGACAACCCTCAGGGTGGGGGACTTACCGATGTTCCCGGGTCTCCGTAGATGGCCCCAAAGTGATGGCCAGCCAGAAGCAAAAAGGTCCTTGAGCCAGTATATCCATCGAGCGTCGGAAAGAAAGTCGGTAGCCGCCAAAGAGTATCGTCCGTATCCATCAACAAGCGTCCCAAGTAGGTACGATACGGTTGTAAAGTAAGGAACTTCACAGGTAGACCCTTAATTGCCTCGATACAATGAAAATTAATACATAGCAATAATTGTAACATTTACTGCATCTAGAAATTTGCAAAGTGGTGTCCCTTATGAAGTTATAAAAATTGAGAAAAACTACAAAAACTTATTAATCATGTAGAAGAATTTAAAGAGTTGGTTTTACTATATAAAAGAAAAATCTTGAAAAACTTCGATTTTAAACAATTTCTCAAATGGTACAGAAAGTATGCGAAATAAAATGATGATTAATGAAGAATAGAGAACGTTTAACGTTTAAATTGACGAAAAGTTAATATAAATGCTATCTTTAAGCGGATTAACTTTTACGATTTGTTTACAAAAGTTCTATAAATAATTGGAAGCGATAATATAATCAATTGTCGTGAACAATTTATGTTATTTAATTTTTTTTTAAAGGATTTAAAGGAATTCAAATTTATAATTTCGTTTTTAGGTATTTAAAATTTGAAAAAATAGCTTTACGAACTGTACCTTCGAAAGAAAAATAGACGAGAGTCACCGCCGCTGACCATTCGTTATCAAAATAAGGATTATTTTATAAACGCTTTCATAAACGTTTCTATTAAACAAATAAAAATAATCATACCAGTTTAAACCAAAAGACTTTCATGTTTTTTTTTTTTTTTTTTTTTTTTTTTTTTTTTTTTTTTTTTTTTTTTTTTTTTTTTTTTTTTTTTTTTTTTTTTTTTTTCTTTTTTTTGTATAAGGAAAACAACATTTGTGAGTACATATATGGATTCGGGAAGAGAACAATTAGTTAATAGCATTACATTTATAAGTTATAACAAATATTTAATAGCGGCACCAATCATCCGCCGTCATATCGCATCCCTATGCGTGAGGGGGTACCGACTATTAAAGACTTAAACGTTTCCTGCTGTTTTTGTCCCTGGTTTGAGCTGGGAAACGTGGGCTTTTTTGCAGTCGCTAGGGTCGTCGACCCTCTCGACCTTGTATGTGACGTCCGATAGCTTCTGGGCTATTTGATAAGGTCCATCAAATCGGTACGCCAGTTTGCCTTGGAAATTCATGCTTGCATTGGAAAGATTGTATGCTTTTAAGTAGACTATATCTCCGACCTGGAACTCGACTGGCGTATGTTTCCGGTCGTAAAACTTTTTCGAAACTTTTAGAGCCTTTTGCATATTCTGAAAGGCTATCTCGTACATTTTTATCGGGGTATCTCCCTTATCGTAGTCTATATCCCAATTTAAATTAATTGGGGTGTTCAAGTGACGACCAAGAAACAGCTGGGCGGCTGTAAACTTGGTGGATTCGTTCTTGGCTGCATTCAACCCTATCTGAATGAATCCCAGTCCCTGCGACCATTTCGACTGGTTCTCTCCATAAAAGGCCATCAGTGCCGTCTTTACATCCCGGAGCACCCTTTCGGCTTTGCTGGGATTAGGGTAAAAACGGACGAGATACTGAGGTTTCATTCCATGACCCATTAAAAAATCTTTGTACTTATTAGACCTGAAAACTGACCCATTGTCTGAGACTACAACTCCCCAATAGCCAAAGCTGCTGAAAATCCTCTCTTGCAGCTTGCTGACAATCACCTCCGCAGTTGGCCTCCTCAATGGAATTAGGAAACAGAATCTCGAAAAATCGTCAATTGCTACCAAAATATGCTTGTACCCACTACTAGATGGTAAGGGTCCCGCTAAATCCACAAAAAGTCTTTCTCCTGGACGTGATGACACGTAGCTGGACATATTACCATGTGGAGCCTTCTGTTGGACTTTTGTCCTCGCGCAAATCTCGCACGCTGCTACATTTCGTGCCACAAAATCTTTTAGATTTTTGAAATATAAAATATCCCTAATCTTATTTATAGTCCTTGAAACACCTAGATGAGACCCTATTAAGGACTCATGAAAATATTTAAACACCAAGGGTTTCAATGACTCTGGAACTACCGCTCTAAATGTGTTTTTTCTAATTTGAAAATATAAAATCGACTTCTTTAAGGAGTAATTTGGCACTTGTTCGCCAGATTTTATTTTCTCGATCAAAACTTTTAATTCTTGATCCTCCCCTTGTTTAACCGCAAGGTTCGAGAAAAGCTCAGGGATCGTCTTCAAAATCGCCATCGTTTCGACTTTTTCCTGCTCAACAACCGCCTCCTCGGGGTACCGTGAGAGGTAATCGGCGATGGTGTTCTTCTTGCCGCTAACATGATGCGCTTTGAACCGGTACGACATGAGCTGCACCGCGAAGCGGGCCTGTCTCCCATTGTTCCGCTGCATATTTATCATGCTGGTTAGCGCGCTGTGATCAGTGAAGAGATCAAATTCTCCACCTTCTAAATAAATGTGGAATTTTTTTAGAGCAAAACTTATTGCCAGAGCTTCAAGGTCGAAAGCCGAGTATCGAGTCTCGGGCCCCTTAAGCTTGCGGGAGGCGAATGCTACTGGCCCAAAGGCCCCTCCGCTCTCCTGCGCGAGGCACGCTGAGACCCCCATACTGGAACCGTCCGTAAAGACTGCAAAACGTTTTGAAAAATCTGGGGTTTTTAAAATAGGAGGTTTCGTAATTGCTTCACGCAGCCTTTCCCAAGCGGCCTGCGCCTGATCATTCCACGCCAAAGGCTTACTGGATTTTTTGGATTTGCCCTTCTGTCGACCTCCCTTCCGAAGGTCATTGAGTGGAGCGGCGATTTTCCCATAATCGGGAATAAACCGCGAGAAAAAATTAATTGCGCCCAAAAAAGCGTCTAAATCATACAGCGACACTGGTCGAGGTATTTTCAGCAGCGCCTCCGTTCGAGAGGGATCGATAGATACTTGTCCGTGCTGAATCACGTGACCCAAGAATCCGATCCTTTCCCGGGCTAGCTGCAGCTTCCCAGGATTGACTGTTAGACCTGCGTCTCGTAGCCTGCCGAAAACTACCTTTAAGTGTCCGATGTGATTCATCAAATTTGCCGAATAAACCACGAGATCATCAAAATAAAAAAACACGAATTTGTAAACTAGATCTCCGAAGACCTTCTCCATTAATATCTGCAAAATTTGCCCTCCTGTCGCCAGGCCAAACGGCACTCGACGATAAGCATATGTCCCCCAAGGAACTTGGAACGCCGTCAGCTTCTTTGACTCCTCAGTCAAAGGGATCTGATTGTAAGCGCTATTTAAATCGAACAAAGTAAACACTTTCCCCTCCCGGAGATGAATGAAAGCCTCATCTATAGTGGGTGTTTGCTGCGCAATGTATCGTATCTTGCTATTCAGCGCCCTATAGTCGACTACCAGCCGGAAATCGCGCGACTCTCCTTCTGGCGTCTTTTTAGGGACTAAAAAGCATGGTGATGTAAAATGCGACGTGACCTCTTCTATGACTCCCTCTGACAGCAAGCCATCTATTTTGGACCTCAAAATCGCGTGCCTCTCGGGCCCTGAGCGGTATGCGATTCTTGATCCTCGGGAATCTAACACAGCATCTTTTTGTAGAGTTATATTGTATGAAAGAACGGTCGTACATCCCAATTGGCGAGTCAAAACATCTGGGAAGAGATCTGTGAGGGTATTTAGCAACGAATTAGGGTTTTGGAATAACGAGAAATTTAACGCCGCTAAATCGGCTTCTGAGAATAGATTTATGACATGATTTTTTTGGAAATTAAATTTAATTATTTTTTTTGCCGGGTCTATCGACATGCCGGAAGAAGTGATGAAATCAAGACCGAGTATAACTTGAACGGGAAGCTGGGGGACCACCCAAAATTCATGAAACCAGGAAAATTTATCAATTTTCAACCCAAGTAGAGCCTTCTCCCGAATTTCCACCGATTGCGAGTTGCCGACAATTATTTTTTCGACACAACCAGTAATTTTGGATTTTCCGGGTAATTTTAATAAAGGTCCCACTAGGTTACCCCTTATACAGGAGACTGTGGCCCCCGTATCCACCAAAGCTTCCGTTTTTAATGTCTTGAGTAATATTCTTAAAAAAATCGGTCCACCCCTCCCGGCGAGTCCACAGACCCTGTGGTTTAGTTTTTTTGGTTGTTTTTTTGGTCACTTTTTTTTTCACCAGCCACCTCGGTCTTGCCCCCTAAATCGGGCCGTACCTTACCCATCTTTGGTGGCGATGGTTTTCCCTGTTGGCTCGGAGTGGGGGACTCCGTCGCCGTAAGTTGTGACACTTGCTGAACTCTTTTTTGATCCCTTTTTTGTAAATTCGAGTTTTTATTCGAGCTGTAAAAGGATTTTTTATAAAAACCCCCCTTCCTATCGGTCCCCTGATCGGGCTCTGTCTCGGAGGGTGCCGATTTTGGGGTAGGTGTTTTATCCCAACTTGCTCTCCGATTAAATGAGGATTGAGGGGGCTTCTTTCCGTGCATCTTAGATGCAACTTCCAGCCTCTCAACCTCCAAGATTAATTTATCAAGGTCAACTAACGACGTTGGCTTCTGTAGGAATTGAAATCGAGCCCTGGTGGCCAAATTGACCCCCGACAAGACGATACCTATCAGATTCTCCGCTGAATAAGATCCCAAAATCTCGGCGAATTTGATGACGTCCCGTGCAAACGATCTAAATGGCTCCTCGAACCTCTGATTTCTCAAAACCTTTTTCGACAGCAAAAATGTCCTAGTTCGTTCGTCAATGAATTGACCTATTAATTTTTCTTTGACCGTTTGAAAATCTATTTCGCTACCGCTTTCAGAGACTAGTTGACGCAAAAAGTCATTCGGTTGTGAAACCGCTAAACGAACAAAAATTTCACCAAAAAAATCTTTGCATGTCGCATTGACGTCGTGCAACTTTCCTACAAACTCTACCATTTTCCATGGGTCATCCGTTTGAAGGATAGGTAAAGACTTCACCACCTCTTCCAGATGCCGCGGAAATTTGTGCGGTGGTACAGGGAAAGCTTCGAATTTTGAGCCCCCTGAAGTCGCCCCCTCCTCCTTCTCGTCTCCACCACGAACTCTTGACGCAAGTCCTAGCTTGGCCAGTTGCTCTACGGATTTCAATTTATCCTTTTGAAGTTCGGCATTACGAGCCAGAGCTTCTGACAACTCGGCCTGCTGATGAGCTAGCGTCCTTACGCCTAGTAATTGCTGCGCCAAATCCTTGTTTTCCTTCTCTAACTCCGCATTTCTACTCTTAATCGCTTCGAGTCGAGTCGAAATCGAATTAATTTGCGCCTGCAAATATTGTGGGGACAACTTACATGCTCCACACCTCCAGGACGCCCTATCGGCTTTATTTCTCTTAATGTACACCTCACGACTGCCTAGATTATCGCATGGAAAATGGAAAACTTGCTCACACTGAGCACATTTACACGCGTCTAAATCTAGCGTCGCTCCCTTTTTACAGACATGGCATACACCTTCCATTTTGAAATACGTAGAAACTTGAAATCTAACGACTACTGTCGAACCAGAATGCCGAAAATGGAGAGAAAAAAAAATTGTCGAAAATGGAAAAAAATTTTAAAAGTAAACGAAATAAAGATCTGATGTCCGAAAGACAAAGATAAGGCGATAATCCGAAATGAGGGATTATTAAATTAGGACTATCACTGGAGCGGACTCGACCTTGACCAGTTTTATAGAATAAAACTCAAAAAATTTTTCTTTTTTTAAAACAAAAAAACTCTTTTCTGCTGTAATGGTAGAATACAAAAACATAAAACAATAATAAAACACCTTTTAATTCAACCCTTCTTCACCTTATAAATCACCAAAATTATTTACAAATATATTACATAAAATAAAAAATTAAAATAAAAAATTTCCTTTACCACACCCACTTAAAATAAAAACCATGCTCTGCTACCAATTTGTCACGGATCGGGGGTGAAAGGGATGATCCGGACGAGGGGAATGGGGAAGGAAAGGAACTTTTTTGTTAGGTGAAGGGAAGGGCAGGTTAATTTAAAAGAATTTATACGTATATCGGGACAATAAATATATTTAATAATGATTCATTCATTGATACACTTCAGAAAGTCTTAGGTCTACCTGTTTGATTGTGCTTTAAATTATCTTGAGGTGTAGACGTGGCGGCGGTTCGTCTCTTCCTGTCTTGGTGGGGGGCCGTGAGTCCCCGGGACTCTGCTGAGGCCCCCCACTACCTGGCCTGGGTTGTCACCGGGGGTGACAATTTGTTAATAAAAGCTTAAAAATTATTCAATGGTCAACCTTTTTTATACAGCGAGTGTTTTCTAAGGTATTTAGGAAAAGGAAAAGGGAGTCGAGTGGAAAAAAAGGGGGTCCAGAGGATGTAAAAAGGAAGGGAAAAAGTGTAGAACCTCAGGTCCCATATATATCTGCCCGTTTCCAGATGAAAGGATGTTTGTCTGCTAGATTTAGTGTTGTTTCAGTTGAGCTACTGGCAGAGGCTCCCTCAAGGCCCATTCGCTTGCGACTCGGCATTAAATTGTCAGTTTTAGAAGGGGGCCAGTTTTTAAACGGGTTTATTCAGTATCCACAATTTTGGGATTGAAGCCTTTATAAAATATAAGGCGGAAACTTCTCGTGTGATTTGAAGTGAGAGAAAAAAAAAGTGCGGGGGGAAAGAAGTACAAGTTTTGAAAGGCGAAATTCGTCGGAGGGCACCATCATAGCTCATTGAGCAATTAGGACACCATCCGAGTAATGAGGGGAAGATAAATAATGGTCCAGTAAAAAATTTACGACTTAACATTACCAACTCCCTTCTCTTTTTTAATAAAAAGAAGCTGCGCTCAACTTCTCGAGTGAATCACTTGTTCAATCTTTTAGAAGGGATGAAGTAGGCATGTGGCACTACCACCGGTTTTCAGGAACTAAAGTGGACCAGCAACTTTACAAAGCATTTAGTCCAACAAAAAAAAACAAAGTTAAATGTGAACCCCCTTATTTTTGGAAGGAGAATCGACTTCGTTATTTTAAGAACCTAAATTTTTTTGTGACCTTTGGAATTTTTTAAGTTGTTCAAAAAGGACCTTTTTCGACTTGAAATTTTGCGTATATAACGAATCTGAATAAAAAAACTGAGGTTCTCATTTGAAATAACGTTGGTGCCTCTCTGGGGCACCCTGTATACCAAAACCAAAATCTATCAAAAGTAGTTGATTCCCCGCCCAAAAATAAGGGGTACACATTTTAATTTTTTTTTGTCGGCGTAAAGCTACTGGTCCATTCTAGTTGGAACACCCTGTATATTTAAAAATCTGAAAAGTTCTTGCTTAGCTTGATGATTTCTGACTAACGTGTTTATGTTTGCTAGAGAGAAGTGAGGTTTCTGCGGTAGTCATTACTCCAGAATAAGCGACATTGATATATCGGTAGCCTCGTATTAAATTGAGTCATGTCGAGTGATGAAGGGGAAGTGTTGGGGGGGACGAGAGGGTTGGAGATTAGAGGTCGTCCAAACAGAGCGTTTTGTACCATTGTTAATGGGCTGGACAAAGGGTTGACACGGCCTTAAATCAAAACCGAAACGGAATAGAGGCGTTGCCTGTTTCCCTCCCTCGACCATTTATATTTTCAATATCTGCGTTTGAACCCACCGAACGCCCGGGTGCCAAAGATCCGCTTACAACCACCCGACTCGCCAACTAATCCAGCCCTTCACTATAAAGTAGTGAGCTTAATAGGTCATTGTCCTCAAATTAGGAACCACCAGAAAACATTTTTGGTCAGAATCAACTCTAAAGAACTGAAATTTCACTCCCAATTGTTCACAGAAAAATCTTACAATGGAATAAACGTAAAATACAATAGTTCATCTGATGAGGCTTATTAAGCCGAAACTGGTCGTAAAACCAGTTCATTTTTTCTCTCATCCTCAGATGTACATATTTATCTACAATTAAATATCAATTGTTAATCTCGGGCGTTAAACATCTTTTTACCGGGTTTTGGGTCGTTTTCATCGATTTTCTGGTGTAGAAACACCCGTTTTTTTTTTAAATTTATTTTACGAGGGTTTTCAACTACTCAGGTTATATCACCCTCGCGTCAGTGGTGTTTTCCGTCGGAAAAGTTCATTTAGGTACATTGGGTTCAATTTGGGGACCGCCCGCTTTGAACCCTGGACCCCATTGATGAACGCCGTATCGCAATGTTTGGGATTAACGCCTTAACACGCGCGGCCACCGCGACGCCCCGAACACCCGTTTAATCAGGTTCAATAACCGTTTTATCAGGGGCGTTATACATCTTGGTCATTTTCTTCGATTTTCTGGTCTAGAAAACCCCGTTTGATCAGGCGTTTTGGCGTTGAAAATCTCTTTTAAAGGTTATTTGGTTTTTTCTTCGATTTTGTGGTGTAGAAACACCCTTTTAAACAAGCGAACGGCGTTAAACATTTTTTTACCTGGTTTTGGGTCGTTTTCATCGACTTTCTGGTGTAGAAACACCCGTTTAATCAAGTAAATGTGCGTTAAACACCTTTTTCACCGGGTTTTTGGTCATTTTCTTCGATTTTTTGGTCTAGAAAACCCCGTTTTATCAAGTGTTTGGGCGTTTAAAATCTCTTTTACAGGTTTGTGGATCGTTCTCATCAATTTTCTGGTGTAGAAACACCCGTTTAATCAGGTGAAGGGGCGTTAAACATCTTTTTTACCGGGTTTTTGGTCATTTTCTTCGATTTTCTGGTGTAGGAACACCCGTTTAATCAGGTGAATGGGCGTTAAACATCTTTTTTACCGGGTTTTTGGTAATTTTCTTCGTTTTTTTGGTCTTGAAAACCCCGTTTTATCAAGTGTTTGGGCGTTTAAAATCTCTTTTACAGGTTTTTGGATCGTTCTCATCAATTTTCTGGTGTAGAAACACCCGTTTAATCAGGTGAATGGGCGTTAAACATCCTTTTTACCGGGTTTTTGGTCATTTACCTCGATTTTTTGGTCTAGAAAACCCCGTTTTATCAAGTGTTTGGGCGTTGAAAATCTCTTTTAAAGGTTATTTGGTTTTTTCTTCGATTTTGTGGTGTAGAAACACCCTTTTAAACAAGCGAACGGCGTTAAACATTTTTTTACTTGGTTTTGGGTCGTTTTCATCGACTTTCTGGTGTAGAAACACCCGTTTAATCAAGTAAATGTGCGTTAAACACCTTTTTCACCGGGTTTTTGGTCATTTTCTTCGATTTTTTGGTCTAGAAAACCCCGTTTTATCAAGTGTTTGGGCGTTTAAAATCTCTTTTACAGGTTTTTGGATCGTTCTCATCAATTTTCTGGTGTAGAAACACCCGTTTAATCAGGTGAAGGGGCGTTAAACATCTTTTTTACCGGGTTTTTGGTCATTTTCTTCGATTTTCTGGTGTAGGAACACCCGTTTAATCAGGTGAATGGGCATTAAACATCTTTTTACCGGGTTTTTGGTAATTTTCTTCGTTTTTTTGGTCTTGAAAACCCCGTTTTATCAAGTGTTTGGGCGTTTAAAATCTCTTTTACAGGTTTTTGGATCGTTCTCATCAATTTTCTGGTGTAGAAACACCCGTTTAATCAGGTGAATGGGCGTTAAACATCCTTTTTACCGGGTTTTTGGTCATTTACCTCGATTTTTTGGTCTAGAAAAAACCCTTTAATCAAGCACTGGGTAGTTCAACATTTTGGGTTTTTAGGCGTTTAACATCTTTTTTACCGGGTTTTTGATCATTTTCGACAGTGCACCCTTTGGATTTCGGCCACCTCACTCACAGTCATCTCTCCGTAAGTCCGCCTATGATTTTTACGTCAAAAATCGCCGTTTTCCCCAAATTTTTAGTACATAAAGGCTGTAAATGGGGGCGTTCACACACTTTTACTTTTTTAAGACTGTAAAGTTTTAGAAAAAATTGAAGTTGAAATAAGAAAACTGCTGAACTAGATAATTTGTTAAATGAAAAAAATGTTAAGTGAAAAAAAAAGAAAATTTGGGATCTGCTTTATGAAAGTTAGGGTAATGGGGCCTGCAGAGGGGGGCCTCAACTGGCAACGATCAATTTTTTTCTTAGCCCAAAGTCCGGATGGCAAAAACGTTTAATGGAGGAGTCCAATTACATTAGAGGGAAGAGACATTACAGCCCTAAGTGAATTAAACAGGGCTAACCGTTGTTGTGGTATTGAAGGGATGGAGGACCGCAGCGTAAAAACAGCGATAGTTGGAAGAAGAAAAGGGAAAAGAACGTTGTAATTACAGAAAAGGGCCGGACTTGGGAAAAGGGTCCGGGCTTCCTAATGAAATTTTAGGCTCGATACTTCCAGATAAAAGAGTAGCATTCATCGAAGGCTTTTCACTAAGGAATCCCCTCCAATGACAAGCCTTCCGAGATTGATCCTTCTATCAACGGCACCTCCTTCAAGATAATTTCATCAGAGGAAATTCCATCAAAGGAATAATCAATGAGCTCTTAAAACTGACTAATTTAAAATTACCTTTCACTCTTTAATTTAAATTTCACCTGTTATTTTTCACAAGTTTCGATCAAAAACTTCGAGATGGAAATATTTCATAAATAAACTCTTGAGGGGGGATATGCCCAAGTGGAGTACGTGTTGGAAAAGACTATCACGTCCGTTCCACCTAAGGCACCAGTCATTTCCCACTTTAGCCGTTCAGCAACAATTTTTTACGTACAACAGGCTGCGTTCGAGACAGAAATAAAGTTCTTAGGACAGAGAAGAAAACGCTACGTCTAAAACCTTTTTTTAGAAAAATCAAAGAAATATTTTTTTCGCGAAAAAAAAAAAAAAAAAATATGACTCCAATTTTTCTTAGCAACGTGCACAACGCTATCAGCTATTTTTTTAAATTCAAAATGGCATCAGCTTCAGAAATTAAGGCCAAAGTGAGGACTAAAGAAATTGGTAAGACTGGTAGAACTTTGTTGGCCCTTATTGGGTTGAAACAATGATCCGATTTTAATTTTGAAAACCTCTAACTGGCCCTTTTTTTCAGTTTTCCTTTCACGAAAAGGGCGTTTTTTTGGTCAGAAATAGGGTGAAAACAAATATTGAGCATGTTGCTTGGGCAACAGTCAGAAAAATAGGTCCCAAAAATCCTTTAGTAGGCTATTTTTTGACCCAAAAAAGGTAGCAAACGAATAAAAAGCGTATTTATGGAGTTCTAGTGCGAGAAAAACCCACAAAAAATCCTTAAAAAATCATGTTTTTGGCCAAAAAGGGTAGCAAACGAACAATAAGCGTGTTTCTCGCACGAAAGTGAGAGAAAAATTTCCAAAATTTCTTCAAGAAGGCTGTTTTTTGACCAAAAAAAGGGTAGCTAATGAATAAAAAGCGTATTCTGGAGTTCAAGTACGATAAAAACTCCAAAAAATCCATCAAAAATGGTGTTTTTGGGCCAAAAAGGGTAGCAAATGAATAATAAGCGTGTTTCTCAGACTAAAGTGAGAGAAAAATTTCTTCAAAACGGCTTTTTTTTTTGCCAAAAAGGTTAGTAAACAAATAAAAAGCGTATTTCTGGAGTTCAAGTGCGATAAAAACCCCAAAAAATCCTTCAAAATGGTGGTTTTGGCCTAAAAAACGTAGGAAACGAATCAAAAGCGTTTTTCTCAGGAAAACGCCCAAAAATCCTTCAAAAAGACTGCTTTTGGCCTAAAAAAGGGAGGAAACGACAATGAGAATATTTCTTGTGCAAAAGTGAGCGAAAAACTCAAAAATTCTTTAAAAAGGTTGATTTTTGTCGGCCAAAAGGTTGCAAACGTATTTCTCGAGCTAAAATACGAGAAAAGCGGTCTAATATCCCAGTGAAAAAGGTATTTTTGACAAATAAACTAAAAAAACCGTGTTTCTCAGGAAAATGAGCTTGAAAAACTCATGAAAATCCCTTAAAACGGGTCGATAGATTGGCCATAAAAGTCTACCGTTTATCATCATATCTCTCCAATCCTAACCGTCCATTTTAGCCTAGAACATGAACCGTTTGTTGCATAGCCAAGAAGAAAAGTAGATCAGCTGGATGCAATTGTTTTGACTTGGTCGTGAATTCCGGGAATTAGTCTTTTCTCATGAAAAATCACTTTGCCCTAATGGTGGCTAATTTTAAAAAGTCAAATAGGTTTTTGGAAATTTTCTTTTCCCTTGTAAACTGACTTAATTAGCAAACAAGTAACCATATTGAAAACGTAAATTTCTCAGGATAAAATTAGCGATTCCTTGATCAAACAGAGAGAGGAGAAGGAGGGGGTTTTGCCAGAGTTTCCCATTGTTAATTACACTCAGATAAGGCCCAATAAAGGGCGAAGGGTGGCTCCTCGAGAGACCCTCCCGAGAGACTCGATACAAACGGGATTTAATTTAGTTAAACATAAATTAAACTTCTTTATGACACAAGAAGTTTCTCGGTCGTCATTTGTCTTTTGTTTTTGAGTCAGACCTGGGGGGTCGAGGGGGGAGGTTACAGTGGGTGAGAGCTAATTTGCTTCATGTCACCGAGTCGCACGCCGTTTTCGAAACTCTCGCCCAAAAGTCAGGCCAATGAAAATCCCATCCTTTCTCTCACCCCTTTTCACATTTCAAGTCTCTCTCTTTGACAGGTTCAATTTAAATTGATAATTCACATTAAGATCTTTCAATTAAGTTTACATTTTCAATTCCAAAGTCCCTGTTTTATTCAGGGCTGGTTGGTAAGGGCTTGAAAGATTAAATAATTCGTTTTATTCGTTTACTACATTTCATTGTTCAAATAGATCACTTTTTAACGGATTTCAAATTATTCTTCCCCTCCTTCACACTTCCCTCTAGTAGACTAGTAGGTGCTTTTTAACTTCCTTAAAGTAGTTTTTGTGATACCCTCCACTTTTGGGGAAGGATCATTCAGACTCCGGAGGATCGAATATTGATCATTACCGATCTCAACTCTGTCTGTGGTACCAGCCGGCCGTCATCTTCAATCTAGTACTTTCATTCAACCATCATCGCTTATGCAAGGCGAATAGAGTATACCTCACGCCACGTCTTCATGACTTTCAGGCTTGGATTCTAAGATGGCGATCCTGTTTATTGTTTATATTATAACAAAGGACATCATGTTTTAATTATAAATGACACTAATAACTGTTATGTGATGTCACGTTAATTATGAATATCGATTTCTCTGTCAGCTGATATTAGCAATATTCCCATGATACGCCGAGTTAGTTTGAGTGCCTACATCTCGTCCGAAAGTATTCTCGTCCTAAAAATAATAGAAAAAGGAAAAATAAACTGTATTCTCGTCCGAAAGTATTCTCGTCCTAACAGGCTACGCCCCCTTTTAGGACGAGAAGTATTCGGACAAGTGGATTTCAATTTTTTACAATTTTTTAAATATTATACTTTAATAAAATAAAATCATCTCGTCCGAAAGTATTCTCGTCCTAAAAATAATAGAAAAAGGAAAATATAAACTGTATTCTCGTCCGAAAGTATTCTCGTCCTAACAGGCAACGTCCCTTTTTAGGACGAGATGACACTAGGACGAGAAGACATTCGGACAAGTGGATATCAATTTTTATGAAATTGTTTTAATATTATACTTTAATAAAATAGAAATCATCTCGTCCGAAAGTATTCTCGTCCTAAAAATATGTGCAAAATAAAATATTACTTAAAATTAAATGAAATGTATTCTCATCCGAAGTATTCTCGTCCTACTGTCTTCTCGTCCTAAAACTAACGTACAAAAATTGCTGCGTCGGAGAAATGCGCCAGCGTTCCACCCAAGCATGAGAATACATCTCTGTTTGTCTCATCGGATGAGAATACATTTCATTTAATTTTAAGTAATATTTTATTTTACACAAATTTTTAGGACGAGAAGACCGTAGGACGAGAATACTTTGGGACGAGATGATTTCTATTTTATTAAAGTATAATATTTAAAAAATTGTATAAAATTGAAATCCAATTGTCCGAATGTCTTCTCGTCCTACTGTCATCTCGTCCTAAAAAGGGGGTAGCCTGTTAGGACGAGAATACAGTTTATATTTTTCCTTTTTCTATTATTTTTAGGACGAGAATACTTTAGGATAAAATACTTTCGGACGAGATGTTACTTTCGGACGAGATGTTAGTTTTGATTATTTAAAAAGAAGTGAATTTGTTTAAAAAAAAGAAAAAGAAGGGAGGTCTCGCAATAAGTGCTGTGTAATTAGGAATAGGAGGTGAGCTTTGATGTTTCCCTTCCCTCCCTTCTGTGTGACTTTTTCTATTATTTTAGGTCAGAATACTTTAGGATGAGAATACTTTCGGACGAGATGTTTTGATTATTTAAAAGAAGTGAATTTGTTTAAAAAAAAAAAAAAGAAAAAGAAGGGAGGTCTCGCAATAAGTGCTGTGTAATTAGGAATAGGAGGTGAGCTTTGATGTTTCCCTTCCCTTCTGTGTGACCGTTACCCGAGTAACCGGGGAATTGAAGGGCCGACAAGCGTACGAAAGGGCTCCGGGGGGGGGGGGGTTAGATTGTAGAATTGCCTTACAAAGTTATACCGGATTAGTGCAAATGTCGGAGGCCCGAAACTGAGGGTTGAAAATCGCCTCGAGATCTTATCCTCCGGGTATCTTCTCGAATGAGACAGAGAAAACCCGTCTATTTCTACATTTTGACAAAATTAAACTCCTTTTCTTTTATAAAAAAATATTTCTTCTGATTTTTATCTTTTTGTTATTTCAAACTTTTGTTCAAACTAATTTATATTCAACCAGCATAAATTTGAATAAAAATGTGAATGCCAATCAAAAAAGCAGACTTTTTAAAAAAAAATTCGGAGCTCTTTTTGTGGCAATCGATTTTTCGACTGAAAGTTTCAAAAGAGTGACAATTGGGCTTGGGAATAAACATGGGATTCAATTAACCGTTGACGGTTTTTAGGCTCCCTTTTTATGTCGGGAGGCATCAGAGAAAGTAGTAGGTTGTGTATCAAAGTAAATCCTTTTGGGTTTGTTCGTCCTCGATATAGAGCGCTCTTAGACATCCCTTCCGCCTCTTCCGAAATCCAATCAATCAACCTCACCCTCTGTCAATATTCTCTTTTATTAGTCACCCCGGCCACAAGGCGTTAACTTCAAATCAAACGTTCTATTATTTAAGGAAAAACAGATGAAAACTCTTTGAATTTAAAAAAATAAACAATCCTTAAATGCAATTTTACTATTAAATTTCCTGAGTTTACCCAACAAGGATTTAGATAATTAAAAACTAAGTTTGTAAAAATTTTATATTTTAATTACGACTTGAGGGTACTGAAAATCTTGACGTAAATCGGAAAAGGAGAGGAGGACGAGGAAGTTTTCTCAACAAACTTGAAAATTTACAAGATTACACTTTCTCCGAGCCGAAACCCCCAACCCGTCGGCTTTTAATTATATTCAAATGTTCTCCTTAAAGAGTGCAATCGTTTTGAAAACGCTCAAGTCCCCTCCGGCGAGTATCCACGATTTATTGTTTTCATTAAATTTCAGGACGTAAAAAAATTCTTTGTTATAAAAAAAAAGTGGAATAATTATGGAAAAAAAGGGGGAGGGGATGGGAAACCCTTATTACTTTATTTTCAGGTTTTTCCTATGATTTTAGTCAGCTTTATGGCAACTTCGTCCCATCCTAAACCTCATTCGTAGATCCCACTACTGAATTTGGATTTTTTTTTCGCCCCAAAAAAAAAACTTTCTTACAAGGCTATATGGCAGTAGCCAACTAAAATCACGCGAAACCCCCTTAAACCTGGTGAAGAGAGTGCTTTTCGGCCTAATACTCTAGAAAACCCGAAAATACAGTAAAAGGGGTTTTTTAGACTAGAGAGGAAAGGCTGGTCGGCGACTCAAAGTACTAGTTTGAAGAGCTTCCAACGAAAACTTCGAAAAGAGAAGTAAAAAATATAGGAGGGGGGGTATAAAGGAGGGGCAAGTATAGGGAGGGAAGTATAACGGAGGGGAAGTATAATGGAGGGGAGTATAAGGAGGGGAAGTGACGCATAAGTAAGTAGGGGAGGGGAATATAACGGAGGGGGAAGTTTTTTGGTTTTTTTTTTGGGAAAATTTTCAAGTTTCTTTTTAAATTTGGGAACCACAGACAGGTCTTCTAGAGAGGGTCAATTCGAATTTACCGATCTCAACTTTGTCAGTGGTTCCGGCCGGCCGTTTTATAAGCCCTCCTTCGGTTTTTCACCTCTGGACAGAGTTCATCATCCCCGACATTGTTCATAATTTAATTTTTGCGAAAGAATTTGCCCGCATTCGAAAAAAAAATATAGATGGAAATTTTCTCAGTGTTATTTTAATCGTTTCGCTAGGATGGGGTGGCGTGCTAAGTTAGCGTGACTTTTTGACTGAGGGGAAACAAATCACGAGATCACCCCCGCCCGCAATTTCCCAGCCTTAAAAACCTGCAGTCGGTATCGTATATTAACACACCATTAAACCAGAATTAAAATAAATAGTATGAATAACAATTTTTTTCTTCAATGTTTTCGCAAAGTGGGCCGTTCGGGAAACGACAGCCCTATTTCCCAACTACTATTTGTCTGAAAGAGGTAAAACAAAATGGGGCGAAAAACAGGTCTTTAGTGGACCCATCAATGTGCTCCATCTGTTTTTAGGAGACCGTTAAAAGACTTTAAACATTTGGAACCTTTAACTATAAAGTTGCTTTTAAATTTTTAAAACCGCTAGACTTTTTAAAGAATGGTAGGGGGACTTCTAGTTTCTTGAGGGAGTGACTTTATCTTCCATCGCCGAAGGGGAAGGTGAAAAGAAAGATATTAAGATTATTTCCAAAAGATACTTTTTTTCGTAAACTTACACTGAAGATGCATAAAAAATATACGATAACAAAGCAATTGAAGTCCCTAAGGAGGTATTGAAGGAAAAATGTTATTTTTTTCATGTTTCTGATAAAAAAATGAGTTTTTCCCCAACTTTCGATGGAGGAAAAAATTATTCAACAAATAACTTATAAATTGTGGGCTTAACAAAAAAATAGGATTTCCAATTTTGACATTTTTTTTTTCTCTTCATATGAGAGACTTTTTCTGAGAGTGTGGCTTCTAACAAGAAAGGGAGAAAATTATTTGCCAAGTAAGGTAAAAAAATAGGCTGAGTTTTCTAAATCACTCCGGAGGAGGGAAAAACACTTTCAAGTAGCATTTTCTTTGTGCGTAAGCTTTTGGAGGGAAAGTTACCCGCCTCGTTGCTTTTGCGGGAGGGAGTTTACCCGCGCTCTTCCATTTGCAAACGAAATTACCTTTTAGAAACGTCCATTTGCATTCAAGTGGTCCTCAGGGTCAGGACAAGGGGAAGGAAATAACGAACCATTCTTCTTCCCTTTCAATAAGCTCCTGATTGCATATAAAAATGATGTTTTCTTTAAAAATGTTTATATCGGATGTTTGGGAGTTACGGTTGTTGCTCTTGAGTTATGCTGGGTGTCAGTTCGGGAGGGTGGGGTCAAGTATCCTGGATTCCTTGAAGGGGGTGAGTTCTCGGATGTTTCAAGGTTTCCGGTTACTGCCGAGCCGTGATAAATTGCGGTTCCACCCACCTCTTAAACTACCATCTATGACGTCCTTTATTTCGGTGCGGTCTATAAAAGGCAGAAACCGTGCCAAAAAAGATTTCAAGACCTCCCCATCTCAAGACAAAGGTAGCGTTATCTTTCGAGATTTAACGCCACTCCCATTATAACTCAAACTTGAACCATATCGTCAAGTTACAAGCCAAGTTGTACCCTTTAGTCTCAATAATTAACAGCTCAATTAGAAGGAGTAAGAACACGTCTCCAACGTTGGGCCTATTAAAGCTTAATTATGGGGTAATTATCCTATGGAATGGAGAGAACCGAATGGCTTTATGGGATTCGGATTGTTGCGGCATTTCCCTCCTTTCCAAGAGACTCGTGTTACTCATATGGCCCTTTATGTACATATAGAACTTCTGTCAAGTATTAATTGTGAAGATAATTAATTGGCAAAGTTTAACGCGATTCCTCCACGAGTTTCTGTTTAAAACATTCATCTTAAGAACTATTCCCTCGAGACAAAAACATGGTGAAAATCTGGCAAAGATCAGACCACTAGGACAGCATTAGCGCAGAGCTACTCCAGTTTTGCTAAATTCGAAAAGAAGCTCTTGACAGTTCAATGAAAACTACACCAAAGGTGAAAATCGGATGAGGCTGTGGGTTCCACAACATATGTTCATCACAGTCAAATACATCACGCACAACACAACTTCTTCCTTTCTAAGTTAGTGGTGATAATCCATCCCACAATTGGTGACCCACGACGAACACGAACACAGCGATGAAACAACAAGGTACATATTTACACTCTCAACATACGAACACAGAACGAGAATAGCTTCCGGCACGTCTTGATCACCCATCGACGGCGCCAGCAATTCTCCCTCAACTCGTCAGCAGCTCCGCACCTCTTCGACCGCTGAATTGGTGGAACTTTCAACCACGGAAAAACTTCTCGACATCTGCGACACACACAGCTCGACAGCTCGCGTTGCAGCATCCCACACGCATATTCGACACATCATCGCTTGACACACAACACCTCAACCTTCACCCTTCTTTTCTCTGGGGTAAGGTGATGTGGGTACCACAACATATGTTCAAATTATCATCACAGTCAAATACATCACGCACAACACAACTTCTTCCTTCTTTTAGTGGTGATAATCCATCCCACAAGGCCTTAAAGCGCTCCTGAAAAACATGTCCGGTACCTCAGAGAACCTTAAGATAAAGAAATCAACTCAACTCAAAGCGTACATGGAGAGTAACCCAATAACTTTTCTTTGAGAAAGTTAAAGAAGGAGAGTGACTGCTTTTCGTGAAGGTACCGTGAGCGCTGTGATTTCCCGAAAGCCGAGGGTGAAACCAGGCGGAATGTGATTTTCGAGCCCCCACACCAAAAAGTTGTCGAATATGCCGGAACTGTCGTCTCTCGTGCGAGGGGGAGGCCTCACTCCTAGGCAAGAAAACCGTTTCCAGATACCGTATCAAGACTCAAACCTCATTTGTCACATATCGATCCTTCCGAAGGAGAAAGAGAGAGAAAAAAAAAGCCTACTTCCTCCGCCCTCCCATCATCCCATCAATTTGCTCCACCTTGAAGGACAAGAATTGATTTTATTAGAAAATTCCCTTCTTGAACATTCTACCGCTTTTCAACACCGCAAAAAATAGGCAATTTGTTACTCGGTTGTAAACTTGAGGAAAAGTTTCGTGAAACTTGGACTGAGGGTATTCTCGACAGATGCATACCATGAGATCAAAGTCGAGAACTTGATGGAATGAAGGATACAGGGATATCGAATTCTCAGAGTTCATATAACAGTATCATTACGGTGGGTTGCTCTCGAGGAACCCTTGGATCACCGACTCAAAGGCGGGCGTGGGCGGTCACCCCTTCCTCACCCGCGCTTAAGTACCCACACTCTCAGCCTCCCAAGTATTTCTTCATTAAAACTAGGCGAAACTTAATAGCGGATCTTAACTTTTTTCAGGCTCTATCTCTTTCAATTCCGTCGACGTAACATAAAAGTGATATTGCGTAGATTTTTATTAGACGTCTTCCCACTCCCTGAGGACCGTCATAAACCCGAGTAAGACAAATAATGTCCATAAAAGAAAAAGTCTTGGCTGCCTTGAGGGAAGGGGCACCTGGGGTGAAATGACCGTAGTAAACTATTTTATTTTTATGACTGGGGACCAACAAACAGCTGACTGCTTGGGTCCTAAAACGTTACCTTGTGCTACTTGTTTATACATGCTCTTCTCAAAGTAAGCACTTGGTGAAGCCTCCGGGGAAAATCCGTGCACCATAAAAACCCATCTCGATTTAAACCAAAACCTTATATAAAATAAGCTTCAAAACTGCGGATAAAAATGTACAAAATCACGAGGTTGACCAAAACGCCAAAAAGGGCGAAGAAAATGAATTTATTTAAACATTGCTTTAAGTTCTTTGATTCAATTTTGATGAAAATTACTATTCAATGTTATAAACTTAAGCTTTGAGGATGGGTTGCGCCTAAAGGGTTTGTAGGGCTTCGGAATATTAAATAGCAATTTAGGCGAAATAAAGAAGAAGGAGGCGATTTGAATAGAATCCGCTTTTGGAGAAGCGTTCAAAGAGAAGGAACCCGTCCACGGGGTTTATTTGATTGTCTCCGTCCCGGGATTGAAATGAACAGAGTAGACTATTCGGCCATTGATTATAGGAAACTTCAGCTTAGGAAAGGGGCCTCTGTCAATATTGGTGCATGAGACAATGCCACTCCACTCTGCGTTTCCGTGCAAACATCGCTCGAATACAGATCTCGTAGATTATCTTCCCTCCTTTAATTCAAAAACGTTTTATTCTATTTAAACAATCTAAAAATAAATTGAATTTTCTTTGTATTAAGAGACGTCGCTTTAAACTACATAGTGCAATTTATGTGGCGTCACTCAGAGCCTCTTTTGTCGCGGTCAGACGATCCATTTGTAACTTTGGATGTTGGGGTGTCGACGGGACAAGGTCCCTGAAAAAAAAACTGACGTTATATTAAAAAAAAATGCAGTTGCTTCAATGAAATATTTTCATTAAAAGGGCTCCAATTACGGGATTGTTGCCAGAATGAAACGCATTTCATTAAATTACTTTAGGTATGAATATTTCTTTGGAGCAATGAACTTGAATTATTGATGTTATTAATCCTACTTGAATAGCTCACATGAATCTTTTCGTAAATATAAGTAAATGGTTCCATAATTCAACAATCTAGATTCATTGTACTTAATATTATTTTTTACCGTTTTAATAATATCATCATAGATGTGAGAATAATGTTTACTACAATCAATGAACCTTTTAGTTATTGGAAATAGTATTGTTGAAAGCAATGAACCATCGTTCATGGTTCAACGTAGTTACTTCATTGATTTAAAAATTTTTGTTTTTGTTTTTAATGAAACTCCTTCGTTTAATTGAAAATTTTTATTAAAACCTTAAATATAATTCATTAATAGAACAACTTTTGTTCAAGAACATAATGAACCTCGTCTTTAGTTTAAAGCAATCGATCATTCTTTCATTAATTTGTTTCTTTATTTAAAAGAACAATTTCATATATAACTCATAACTCATAAGGTAAAAGAAAGTAAACAGTAAGATATGTATTTCAAAATTTATTTAAAAATGGGTTAACAAAAAAAACCTAATTAGGTACAATCATTGTGCTAAAATTCTTTGAGAATAAAAATTTTGTCTAGCTTGACAAACGGTTTAAGATTATAGAAGTGACTTCGACAAACGAGTAAAAATTTTTAGATTCTTCCGGAAGCGACAAGTTGAAGACATACATAGCTTTGAAGCATATATCAAGTGCTTTGATTATAGATTTAAAACAGTATCTAATATTTTCTATTATAACAACAATATCGGTAATTTTCTTTAATGAACCTACACAGTAAATGGCTGGTTGAAGATTTGCCTGTCTTTCAACTTTAAATTTGATTGTATCCTCAACTTCTTGAAGTGTCTTTCCAATAAAAAGTATGGAGTCTTGGGCGTCCTTTATAGAATATTTTATTACGTTTTTTTTCCCATTCGCATCTTTCTTAATTGATCTCGCCGTGGGAACAAAATATGCTTGTAAAGTCAAAATAACGACAGCATCACGGTGGTCTAAAAATAAATGTAATTAGATAAAATTTTCAACTAATTTATTTTTTTTTATTACTTGAGTTAGAATCTTCGGTTAAGTCGTTTATCAAAGCAAGACATTTTTTGTCTTTGATATTTGTTTAATGAAGTTTATAATTTTATTAACTTCAAAGTCCCACCGTTCGAGCAGTGATTTTTCGTTAAATGCAAGTGTGAAATCCATTTCAATCTGCAAGTTACAATGTTTATTATTTAAAACAAGAAACATTTTTAGTACCATACGATAACCGCTCGGTTTGTTGTACGGCTCCCATGTATTTAAAACGTCGACCATAGACATGTTTAGTTTAGAATGTTGTAGAATGTTTTCGAATAAAATCCATCCTTGCTTTGGCATGCTGACCATAAGCAATCTATTTCAGATGAAGACAGTCTTTCATGTTTTATTGATGAAAGACAAAGCTCGGCATTGTCCTCAGGTACTAAAAAAAAACAGTAGAATTAAAGTATTGAATACTAAAAATTAACAGAATAATAATAAAAGAGCTATACCGAAATCCATATTAACCGATCTTTCATTTGTATGATGCATTTCTTGGTTTTTTATTTTTTAGAGCATTCCTCTCTGTGGATATTGAATTGTGATATTTCACGTACAGTCGCCCTCTTTTATCAGTGCTACTGCTACTACGATAGTATTCCTGTAAACAGTTAAAGTTATACATTACCTACTTTTGTTACTGTTGGTACTTTGTTATACCTATACATCATAATACAATTAACTTACAATTATTTCAGTTGGAAATCTTTCCAATATTTGGAGCTCTATGTCTCGACTGGTTTTCAAAGTAAATGGTAACTCTCGGTCTTGAAAATAATAAGTTATTACATTTATAAGAATGCTCCGTTGTTCAGGGCCAAAATTTCCTTTTTCATTGTAAATTCAATAAGTCTTTTCCCCTTATTGGAAGAATGCAAAATTTCAGATAAAGTTGCTGAAAAATAATAGATGATTATGCATAAGCTACGGTTTCATAATATGTATAAGGTTTTTACCAGGAGACTGTGTGACCTTGTTGTCAGGGGCCAATGGAGTCAATGGAGGTACCACATTAAATTAAAAAAAGCTGGATCTGACGCCTGATTTTCATGTATGTTATATGTTTGTAGAGTTTGTATGTTATATGATGAAGTGGAGGTTGAACTGGAGAAGTAATGGGTGAATTGCGTTCCATAGGGGTAAATGACTTGCGGAATCGAATGATTTGTTTATATGTTTTGTCAAAATATGTTTTTTGTATCTTTTAAAAAGCGTAAATTTTTGGGTGCATTCAACACAATGAAAATCTGAGCTACTATTTAAATTGTGAACACGCTTCTGGTGACTATACAGTTCATTGAAAGTAGGAAAGGTCGAAACGCATAAAAAGCACCGCATTTTAAATTTGGACTGAAAAAATAGGTGTCGCTGTAAATAATAATGAAGATAATAATATAATATCGAGTTGTACATTTTTTATTGCTTACCTTAATGATGGTGCCTTTCGGAGATAAGCTGCGTACGCACTAAACTTGTCCAGAGGGCAACGAACTTCCTCGCTTGAGAGTCAGAGGACAAATGAACGATTTCTCGCGGTTTTTTGGAGGGGTTGAAGTTAATAAAAAGTATTGTCTTATGTACGAAATTTTCATTATTGTTAAAACCAAAAGTATGAATTTGACGAAATAATATAATTAAATTAAGTAGATTTCTTTGATTCGATGAATCATTTCATTGCTTTTACGTACTGATTTTAAAAATAAAAAAAGTAAAAAATGAATCATTTACACAATGAACTAATTCATTGATATTTGATTTTAAAAGCCGTTGAGACCGTTTAATTTTTAAACCGTTAAACCGTTAAACCGTTGAGACGGTATAGCAACAATCTTGAGCACATCTCCTTCAGGGGGGTCTTTTCAAATTTTGAGGTTTCGTCAAAATTTCGGATAGGATGCGAGTCAACTCGGTTTACCCTTCACACATTGCGAGTCAAAATTGCAAACTCATCGTTGCCACAGCAAATTAGCCGCTCAGGTTGGAGGAAAAACACCGAATTAAAATAACTTACTTGCCAGAATTAACTTCCTCAAGAAGTTCTTGTTTTACCGTCATCGTCTAGTATATGGAGAATGAGCTTCTAGAAACCCCCCCATAAAATGCTATTTGAATAAGAAATTCTGGAGAGCGATTTTCGAATTTCGAAGAGATAATACTGTCTGAAGGTTTTAAAACGGCGCTGCGGCTAACAAAGCTAACCAACTTTGTCTACTTTATTACTACAATTCATCGAATTTATTACCTAACTTGAATTCGGGATTACATATAGGTAAAGAGTATTTAGTGTAAATTTGATAAGGATCGGATGTAGGTATATATGGCCGCAGCATTACCTACCGACAGATGATCTCTACCGCATTTTGGCGAATTTCGATGAATGTCTGCTTTCGCTAGATAATTACAAAAGGAAAACCTAGAGAAATCGGATAAACATTACGGCCGTAAAGTGTTCCGGAAAAATTTTTAGGCCCCCAAAAAAATAAAGGTTGTTATCGACTACCTATAGGTATCAAAACTAATTTTTGTATTTAGGTATTTTTTACAGCATAAACGTGATATTAAAAAAAAAAAAAAAAAAATTTAAATTACAGAAATTAAAAATAAAACTGATAAATAAAAAACAGTTTGGTAAAATGAGTAGGTAATGTTGGATAGAGAGATCAATTGTTTTTAAATTTACGCGGCAAAACCAAAACCGCTCACTCAAATAGCGCTCGTTCGAAATTTATTAAATAATAAT
>JACGAQ010001138.1:0-69695 GCA_014119065.1 Orius insidiosus | reverse complement strand
TTCATGCGTGCTTTAAAAATTTGTTCACGCTGTTAATCCATCCTACAGCCTTCCTACAAGGAAAACTATTTCAAAGACATTAATACCCGCGGCTTATGAGCAGGCCCTGAGCGCATTGAAGAATACTTTTTTTAATAGTGATGAAGTTATAAGCGTCACACTAACCACTGACTGTTGGACGTCAGTCCATAA
The DNA here is from genome assembly GCA_014119065.1 of Orius insidiosus. Classification (NCBI taxonomy): domain Eukaryota; kingdom Metazoa; phylum Arthropoda; class Insecta; order Hemiptera; family Anthocoridae; genus Orius; species Orius insidiosus. Next base: position 69,503 of record JACGAQ010001138.1, on the reverse strand, counting down.
TGAAAGTTTTTGCGCGATAACTTCCCATTATTTAGACTCTGCCTTAAACATTCGCTCTAATGTTTTAGAGTGTTGTACTTTTATGGAGAATCACACTAGTGAAAACTTGGCGAAGGAACTGGAGAGAGTGGCGCGGGAGTGGAACATATCCTCAAAAATATTGCTATGTATTTCGGATAACGCCTTTAATATTACAAAAGCAATAAAAGACATTTTGAAGTGGAGACATTTTGGATGCCTGGCTCACACTATAAATTTGATTGTTCAAGATGCTCTTAAGGACAACGTACTGGTCAGCTCTCTGGTGAAAAAAATCAGGACAATCGTCTCGCATTTTAAGTACAGCACTAAATCGTCTAAAAACTAAAAGAAGTTCAAGTCCAAAACGAAATGACGCCTAAAAAGTTGGTAAGTGATGTCGCAACTAGGTGGAACTCCACATTTGAGATGCTTGTGCGATTTGTGGAGTTGGAAAACTGCATTCGTCCCACCATATCATTGTTGGACACCAACCTTGAAGTCCTCAGTCACGATGAATGGAACCTTGCTCGCCAAATGACGAAAATTCTTAAGCCCTTCAAAAAGCTGACAGATTTCATCAGCGGAGAAAAATACGCATCGGGCTCTTCAGTCATTGTAATAATTCAAGGCATCCAAGAGGATTAAAAAGACTTAAAGACTGATATTATTCAGACTGCTCTTCAAGAACTAATATCATCCCTCGAGCTTGGGCTAACTTCGCGTCTAGGTTCACTCGAAACAAGCAGAACACTTATTTTGACCACTTTCTTGGACCCGAGGTACAAAAACGTCTTTTTCCGCAGCGAAAAAACCAAGATTTGGCGAAAAAGATCGTTATCAGCCTCGTTGAGAACGAGGTGATGACGGAAAAAGGACAAACCACATTAGGCAGCCTACCAAAAACTAGTCCAACCGAAGATACCTCCGGCTCCTCTTTATAGAAGGCTTTCAACAGAATTTCAGCGGCTCACCGACCGGTTGGAACCTCACATTCGAGGGCCCTTACGGAAGTGCTACGTTACATCGACGAGCCATTGTTAGATCGCCACATAGACCCCATAAATTGGTGGAGAAATGAAGGATATAAGTTAAACTATAACTATCCATTAATGAAAAAAATCTTCCGCAAAAAATTTTGCCCAATCATAACTTCCGTTCCTTGCGAAAGAATTTTTTCAAGAGCGGGTTTGATACTAAACGAAAGGAGAACGCGGTTATCAGCCGACAATGTAAAAAATTGACATTTTTAAATTATAACTTGTAAAAATTTACATTTTAAATAATAAATTATTTTATTCTGAAGCAAACGTTGTTTTCCCCCGTAATTAAGGTAATTTAGGGCCAGGTACACGTACAGGTATCTGTCATTTTTTTTCCTCAAAATTGTGATTAATTGAAAAAAAAATCTACCTAAAAATATTCAAATACGAACACATACTTATTAAATTTTTCGAAAAGTCAAAAGAGTGTATTAAAATTTAAAATTAAAAAAAAAGAACCTAATTAATATCAGCTGAGCTGAGCATCATGTTTTATCTGATATAAAATATGGAGAGTCGATCCTGTCGTGTGAAAACTGAAAATGATAAAAAGTACCTGATACAATTATTGCTTTATATGAAAACCGGCTCCGGGAAGGTAATTTGAAAACTGATAATTAAGTATCAGGTACTTTTGGGTTTTATTTTATCAATTTTTTGTATCAGTTACTTGTGTGTACCTGGTACAAAATATCAGGTTGATACAATATTACAGTATCACCCACCCCCTAAGTTGAAGGTAGTTATTTTCAATTTTGAATTTTTGGTAAAAATGCATGAATTTTCTTCTAGTTTGTTTTATTTTATTCTCTGATACTTTTTTAAGTTTTTTTAACGCTTAAAAAGCTGTTCTAATTTTTTTTAACATTTCCAAATAATGAAAACGCACTTGCCCCTGCCATTGTAACCTTGTGGGGTAAGTGCGTTTTAACATGTCCGCTCCGTGAAGAATTAATTTTCTTTAAGAAATTGGAGCTTTTCTTTACTTTTTTCCATTCAATCTTAACTTTTAATCGTTTGATCTTCGACTCATTTTTCTTCAAATGAAAAAATGGGTTTCTTTTTACGCGTTTTTTTCCTTCATACTGCATGAAGTTGCACTTTTTCTTTTCTTTTTAACCTTTTTTTATTTCTATTCATTGGAATTTAGAAAATTCATGTTTTTTTACGAACTGTGGCGTTTGCATGACTTGCATGATGCATGTTTACTTTATTTTTAGACAAAATGGTTCGAACATACGTCCGAAAAACGAACAGAGGTTCATATTCAGAAGACACCATAAAAACCGCGCTAGAAGAAATTCGTGCCAAAAAATTTCAGTCATCGAGGCGAACAAAAAATTTCAAATACCGATCACTACTCTAAAAGACCACTTAAGTGGAAGGAGAAAAAGCAAAAGTAACACCCAAGGGAGGGTACCAGTCATTGCAGATGTCGATGAAAAGAGACTTGCTGAAACTCTGCAGGTGCTCGAAAGATGGGGCTTTGCCTTAGGCCCCTTACCAGGAAAGAAGTCCTCGAAACCGTTCGAAACTTTGTGTTGGCGAACAATATACAGACTCTCTTTAAGGATGGCGCCCCAGGAGAAAAGTGGTTCACCAATTTTCGAAAAAGACATCGTCTTTCGTTAAAAACACCACAGAGTGTAGAAGTGGCTCGGAAGAGAGCGATCAATCCAAAAAAAATAGGCCACTTTTACGATTTGTCGAAGGAAGAAATTTTTGAAAAATATGGAGATATACAGCCGAACCGGATTTGGAACGTCGATGAGACCAGTTTTTGCGTAGATCCTAGCAAAACCAAAGTTGTCGGATTGAAAGGGAATCTTCAACCAGAACGACAAGTGGTCCTGGGAGGTTGAACATCACTGTGTGCTTGTGCGGCAGTGCCGCAGGATTGAAGATCCCTCCATTTTTTATTTATAAAGACTTAATGTTTGGGATCAATATATTCCAAACGATGGATATCCAGAGGCTATGTATAGCGCTTCAAAAAATGGATGGATGGAATCTTTTCCATTTATGGTTCAAAAACGGGTTCATCAAGAACATCGGCCCCGAAAGACCAGCGATTTTAATTTTTGATGGACATAGCACGCATGTCACCCCTGAGGTGGTTGAACTTGCCATAAAAGAGAGCATTATCATCCTCATGTTACCACCTCATTCTAGTCACGTTTTACAACCCCAGGACATCGCTGTCTTCAAATCGTTAAAAACTAAATGGGATGCCGAGTTGGAGTTAGTTGCTTGGCAGAGAAAAAATTTAGGTAAGGCTCTGCCAAAACAAATTTTTGCAAAATTGATCGGAAAAATTTGGAAAGAACTCGATCCTAATCTTTTTCAATCGGGTTTCTCCAAAGCGGGGATCTTTCCTTTTAACCGAGAAGCAATTGGAGAATCCAATTACGACCAATCTGCATTTAAAAAATTTCGAGAAAAACCTAAACCAGCACAAGCTGAGTCTTCAAGTTCAGAACTTGACAGAGACGATAAACCCAATGAAAATCCTGATCTCGTCCAACTAAAACCTAAACCAGCACAAGCTGAGTCTTCAAGTTCAGAACTCGATAGAGACGATAAACCCAATGAAAATCCTGATCTCGTCCAACTTAATAATCTTTTGCAGATTAAAGCTAATGCACCAACAACATCATTTAAAGAACTAGTTTTGAAATATTTGGAGAGGGATGAGGCCCTTCCTGATCAAAAGAAAAAAAGAATCAGTAAAGGGGCAGAAATTTGTTTCCATGTTTAAACAACTAGGTATAACCTTATTGCTGTGTTTTTAAGTTGTTTATGTGCTAAGTATTTCTTTTTCTTGTTTTTAAAATAATTGAGAGCCCAAAGCCAAAATGGCCCGGGAGGTTAGTTGCCGCAACTAACTCTCAAAATAAAAAAAATCCTTATTTTTTACTTTTTTTTTTTAAACTAAGGTTTATTATTCGAGACAAGCATCCGATGATGTCGTTAAATCGAGCGATGTCGTTGAAGATGTCATTGTTCAAACAATGACAATTTTCGAGACTTACAAACCGACTTATGCCTAAAGAAGCAAATTCTAATTTGAGTAACCTGCGAGCTTACACGCGGGAGTTCGAGTCGTTAAACGCTGCCATTTAGATTCTTGTAAGGCCAATTTCCAAGGCGTTAGTGGTGCCATGGAAGAAGCTGGTGCCATGGAAGAAGCTGGCGCCTTGGAAATTTTCAAAAGGTCGAAAGAGCGCCTTGACAAATACACGAAGTATCTTGGAGATGGTTACTGCAAGGCGTTCAAATCGGTTATTATGCACTGCTGTTCATCCTTTTTTAAAATTATATTTGTCATTTATTTTAGGAGTTAGATAGTATGCCTTTTAGCACTAGCTGCCCGATCACAAAACTGGAATGTGTGGGCCACGTACAGAAAAGGATGGGCACAAAACTTAGACGATTAAAAAGGCAGTACCGAGGAACAAAGTTCCTGATGAGAAATTTCTTGGTAAAAAATGTCTTACAATAAATTATTATTTATTATTGTTAACGTTTTGCTAATTACAGGAGGAAAAATGGTCTCACGGACAAGATGATTGACTCCCTTCAAATCTACTACGGGAAGGCCATAAGGGATAACAGCGATTCCCTAAACAAGATGGAAAGGGCTGTTAGGGCCATCTACAACCATTTAAAATCGAGCAACAAACAACCACTCCATACTCTTTGTTTAGAAAGGAGTTTATTATAATATTTTCTTTTTCTTTTCAATAATTTTATTCCTTTCTTTTATGCTTGAGGCCTTAGGCATCTTCCACAATCTTATTCCCTTCCTATATTCCTTCCAATCCTTATACTTTGTTGCATGCTTATTTCGCAGTTGGTGCAAGTATTTACAAACGAAAGATGATTCCGATCACTCGAAACATGGCACCTTTCAAAATCAATAATGGAACTTCTTTTTCCGGTCTTATGTAGACTCGAATATGGGCTTGCAGCCAATGGTATTCGAGTCTACATAACGACAGCCACCATCAACTTTGTTTTTCCGGTCTTCGAAGATCTGGCCTGCCCAGACTTACTCAAAAAATGTTTACATGGCAAAACGCAAAATCCAAATGAGTCGCTCAATTCAATAATCTGGTCGAGGATATCCACAAATGTTTTTGTATGATTGGATACCTTGCGATTTGGCGTTTTTGATGCAGTAGCTTGCTTTAACGATGGCAACATCACGAGTAACATGTCCTGAAGGTATCCAAGAGAAATGACTAAAAAACGATGTTAACAAGAGTTTTAGGAAGTAGGATCCTGGACTATTTTGTGTCCAAACATTGAAGAGAATTGATGAACGTCGGTTTAAAAGTCGAAATTCTCCTTGACAAACGATCCAAAAAAAGAAAAGGCGAAAAGAGTTTAGAGGAAACCATGGCTGAGGAGGAAGGAGAGGAACCTTCCCATGCTCCTGGAGCCTATTAAAACTTTATTTTTTAGCAGTTTTTTTTAAAAATAATTTTCAGGGTTTATTTTTAGCAGTTTTTTTTTATAATTTTCAGGGCCCCTAGTGCTATACGACGGTTGACCTCTGAAAGCTCGTTACGCCTCACGCCTCATTTGATATTATTCTAAAAGCTTGTGCATGATCTGCCTCTGCGAAATGGACATGACAGATGAGTTGGAAACGCTTCCCTGTAATCATTCTATTCACCGTGAATGCTTCGAGGGCTGGAAAAACGTGCAGGCGACCTGCCCCTTATGTCGTACTGTACCGGTTTCGCTACCGGTGATGATTTAATATCAGTCAGTAGAAAAAGATAATTCAGAACATATATATTTTACCCATCACATCTCGTGATGAGGCAATTTTACACCACTGTGATCAAAGGTGTCTGAAAGGTAATGGTTACGTTTAATCATAAGGAAGATTCGATTATGTTGATAAAGGTTGAAATCAAATTTCATCCTTCAGCAAATACTAGAATTTTTTAGAGAGATAAAACAACTTTTTTTTGGACGAGCAAATTAAATTGCACAAAGACAAAAAAAAAATCAACAGAAAACAATTCGTAAGACGAGCGGCATCCCGCTACAACATTTTGTTTAAATAAACGTGAAATTTTGTATTAATAAACGATGAATAAAGTCTTACTATTTTTTAATATTTCTAAGGACCCGAAAAAGACCGAAGCGATCACAAATTATCCTCGCCCAACAAATCCCGGAGATATTAAGCATTTCTAGAGTTGGCAGGATATTACAGAAAATTCATAAAAGATTTTGCAAGAAATAAGCTCCCCAATAGGACAGCTGCTGAAGAAAAATACCAAGTTCGAATGGAAAGAAAAGCAAGAAAATGCTTTCGTTACTCTAAAAAAAACTCTCAGGCAAAGTGTCCCTTGCATACCCAAATTTCAAAGAAACGTTCATTCTCATAACAGACGCCTCCGATAAGGGAGTTGGAGCAGTACCTAGTATCTCAAAATTTAGATGGAAAAGAGAGACCAATCGGCTTTATATTATTTATATTAATAATTATTAATTATGATTTATATTACGAAATTGAAAGGTTGCACAGTATATTGCGAGATGTTCAGAAAATCGAAAATATATTGTACAAACGGGGAAATATTGAACCGTCTGTTGGCAGTATTACGCAATATCCTACACGTTCTCGTTTCTCTGTAACCTTTAAACTGTTTAACATACCTTATCCTGTAAACTTTAACTCGTGTTTCAGTTTTTTGTTAATATGGACAAGATTTCGGAAAGAAAATTTTTGAGTGAATTCATAGAAGTTTATAGAGGTCTTCCGGCTTTGTGGGATGTGAAGTGCAAAGACTATTCCAATCGTATGATAAAGGCGGAGAAATACGATGAGTTAAAAGGAAAATACCGCAAGAAATACCCGGATGCAGACAAGACACAAGTGGTAAAAAAATAAATTCATTGCGAACAAACTACCGCAAAGAACTTAAAAGGATTCGCGATGCAGAGAAAAGTGGTGCGGGTGCGGAAGACGTCGAACCAACGCTGTGGTATTTCGTCGAAATGAGGTTTCTTCAAACTCAAGAAACACCTACTGATTCAATAGGTTATCTGCAGACTATCTGGTTATCTGCTATCTATGAGCCAGGTTATCTGCAGTAGAAACTTTAACAATTCCCAAGGAAAACTCCTGCGCGCAGGACAAGAGATAGACCCTCAGACAGAAGAATTAAGGGCGTCCTCTAGCCCAGTCGCGTTTCAGTTTTGAGACGAGTTCGCATGCGCCAGATGGGGCGAGTTTGGTAATATACCGACTGACTGCGCCACTGCCGATTTTCAAGAGTTACCTTCTGACACCCATATAGAACCTTGTCCTTGACACAACAACAATACTTAACACGTGTTTTCTTTGTTCTGTGGCCCCTAGTGCTATACGACGGTTGACCTCTGAAAGCTCGTTACGCCTCACGCCATATTGGATATTATTCTAAGCTTGTGCATGATCTGCCTCTGCGAAATGGACATGACAGATGAGTTGGAAACGCTTCCGTGTAATCATTCTTTTCACCGTGAATGCTTCGAGGGCTGGAAAAACGTGCAGGCGACCTGCCCCTTATGTCGTCTGTACCGGTTTCGCTACCGGTGAGATTTAATATCAGTCAGTAGAAAAAGATAATTCAGAACATATATATTTTACCCATCACATCTCGTGATGAGGCAATTTTACACCACTGTGATCAAAGGTGTCTGAAAGGTAATGGTTACGTTTAATCATAAGGAAGATTCGATTATGTTGATAAAGGTTGAAATCAAATTTCATCCTTCAGCAATACTAGAATTTTTAGAGAGATAAACAACTTTTTTTTTGGACGAGCAAATTAAATTGCACAAAGACAAAAAAAAATCACAGAAAACAATTCGTAAGACGAGCGGCATCCCGCTACAACATTTTGTTTAAATAAACGTGAAATTTTGTATTAATAAACGATGAATAAAGTCTTACTATTTTTTAATATTTCTAAGGACCCGAAAAAGACCGAAGCGATCACAAATTATCCTCGCCCAACAAATCCCGGAGATATTAAGCATTTCTAGAGTTGGCAGGATATTACAGAAAATTCATAAAAGATTTTGCAAGAAATAAGCTCCCCAATAGGACAGCTGCTGAAGAAAAATACCAAGTTCGAATGGAAAGAAAAGCAAGAAAATGCTTTCGTTACTCTAAAAAAAACTCTCAGGCAAAGTGTCCCTTGCATACCCAAATTTCAAAGAAACGTTCATTCTCATAACAGACGCCTCCGATAAGGGAGTTGGAGCAGTACCTAGTATCTCAAAATTTAGATGGAAAAGAGAGACCAATCGGATTATATTATTTATATTAATAATTATTAATTATGATTTATATTACGAAATTGAAAGGTTGCACAGTATATTGCGAGATGTTCAGAAAATCGAAAATATATGTACAAACGGGGAAATATTGAACCGTCTGTTGGCAGTATTAAGATGAAGCTTTAAACTGTTTAACATACTTATCCTGTAAACTTTAACTCGTGTTTCAGTTTTTTGTTAATATGGACAAGATTTCGGAAAGAAAATTTTTGAGTGAATTCATAGAAGTTTATAGAGGTCTTCCGGCTTTGTGGGATGTGAAGTGCAAAGACTATTCCAATCGTATGATAAAGGCGGAGAAATACGATGAGTTAAAAGGAAAATACCGCAAGAAATACCCGGATGCAGACAAGACACAAGTGGTAAAAAAATAAATTCATTGCGACAAACTACCGCAAAGAACTTAAAAGGATTCGCGATGCAGAGAAAAATGGTGCGGGTGCGGAAGACGTCGAACAACGCGTGGTATTTCGACGAAATGAGGTTTCTTCAAACTCAAGAAAACCTACTGATTCAATAGGTTATCTGCAGACTATCTGGTTATCTGCTATCTATGAGCCAGGTTATCTGCAGTAGAAACCTTAACATTTCCCAAGGAACTCCTGCGCGCAGGACAAGAGATAGACCCACAGACAGAAGAATTAAGGGCGTCCTCTAGCCCAGTCGCTTTCAGTTTTGAGACATGTCGCATGCGCCAGATGGGGCGAGTTTGGTAATATACCGACTGACGCGCCACCGCCGATTTTCAAGATTTACCTTCTGACACCCTATAGAACCTTGTCCTTGACACACAACAACATACTTAACACGTGTTTTCTTTGTTCTGTGGCCCCTAGTGCTATACGACGGTTGACCTCTGAAAGCTCGTTACGCCTCACGCCATATTGGATATTATTCTAAGCTTGTGCATGATCTGCCTCTGCGAAATGGACATGACAGATGAGTTGGAAACGCTTCCGTGTAATCATTCTTTTCACCGTGAATGCTTCGAGGGCTGGAAAAACGTGCAGGCGACCTGCCCCTTATGTCGTACTGTACCGGTTTCGCTACCGGTGAAGATTTAATATCAGTCAGTAGAAAAAGATAATTCAGAACATATATTTTACCCATCACATCTCGTGATGAGGCAATTTTACACCACTGTGATCAAAGGTGTCTGAAAGGTAATGGTTACGTTTAATCATAAGGACGATTCGATTATGTTGATAAAGGTTGAAATCAAATTTCATCCTTCAGCAAATACTAGTTTATCAAATATTTCAATAAAAAATATAATTCATTCGAATCACTAAAATATTTCATTTCATCCGAAATATTACCTATCATTTTCATTCAGTATTTTTTATGTACCTATTTTGTTTCTACCAAAATAGAAAGAAACCCTTGCCCAAATTTCAGAGATTGTTTCTGAAGAAAAAAAAAAGGGAAATTTTTTTTCTCACTCCGTTTTTCTACTTTAGGCCCTTAATTCAGGACTTAAGCCCTTAACCGGTTTCTGTATCTCCTGGGATACATTAGATATTTGCACCCAGTGGGCTCTCTAGAATTTTTTCCGGTGATTTCTGAAGTGAATCGATTAGTAGGGAAGTTATTTTACCCTGCAAACCTGTTTTTGGAGGGGGGAAACGTGTTGGTGAAAAAATACATCAGTAAATTCTTTAAAAAAATTAACAGGCTACAATGCCCCCCTAATCAAATACACACAGTTTCCTCATCACACCAGTTTGCAGATCATTGAAATTTTGGTGGTGTTCTATCAATATCTGTAAGTATCAAGTTACTTTTATGGACTCAGGCCTGCAATTATGAGTGGGTCACAAGCAGTTGTGCTTTATCTTGAAGGTGTTCAAAACCTTTCCCACTTAACGGTCCGTGAGGTTTTAAAAAAAGACGAACCTGGCCGATATTCTAAATATCCTGCTACCAATCCAAAACCCGGCGATGCTTAAGTATTCCTCCCTGAATATGAGTCGCAGGCATTGGACTGTAAAGCGGATACTTATTCATGGACTAACCATGGTACAAGAGCTTTGCCTACTAAGGAACCGCTCGTTTATTGTTACTATTTTAAATGTGGATATTTCCAACGGAAAGTGTACACTTTGTATGAATCGGATCGCTTTGATTTCTCAAAGGACAGCATGAAGTCAGCTTCCGGCAAGTATCCGAAAATTAAAAAAACTTAATACATTACTCCGGAAGCTTGAACAATGTTCGTCGTAAACCCCATGGGAACGCCAAGACCCTAAAAAGGAATTTCATTCCTTCAGCTCCTTCTGTTCTTCAAGCGGAGAAGGACAGATTTAGGGAAAACCCTGGGGCTCTCTAAAATCTATTATAATATTAAAAAATAAACGAAAAGAAAAACACATAGGTACGTACAATTAAAAACAGGCACAAGATAATGCGAACCAAAACTGTATCTAATATGATAAGGCCATATACAAACGCGATAAGGTTATAACATAACGTTACCTCATGTGCAGCACTGCAGCGCGAAGGAATAGAATCAAGGTATGTAGAAAACGTTTTACAGATTTTTATTTAATTATTTAAGCATATTTTAATTTCTATGAACTTAAATGAATGAGAATTCATTTAATGAGAAAATTTGAGCACTATGCGTCCATGTCACCACCTATTTGCTGTTATTTCTCAACAGAAGTTTTTTGGTTATTTTTCTAATTAAGATTCTCGGTATAAATCACGAACCCGGACGAACGAAAGGAGATGGCGCGAACGCTCCCGAGGCAGCGTTGCCATGCGGAATTGTGTCGTCTGACTGGTGGTCAAGGGAAATAGTTCAGTTCCACGTAGACATTGGCATGTGCTGACGCCTAGGATGCGAAGCAGGTTAAAAACTCAGTTTACAATAAGCGTGCTAAGAAAATACAAAGGGACGATTTAGAATCGGTGTCAATTCTGTTTGATCACCTTCAATCGATGCGAAAATGGTTTTGAAGCCAGATTTGGAAGTCATGTTTTGCTCCCCGCAGTGTGTCAAACATTTTCAAAAAAGTTGCACTTCACCGGGATTTAGCCTTTTCTGCGACACCACATTCAAATTAAGTGACTATTTCTTGTCCTGCTTGGTTTTCAATTCCCCTTCGTTTGGGAACAATCCGACTCTGTCTCTTGCCTATTTGGTTCATGGCAGAAAAACGCAGCGTGTCCATGAAGATTTCTTTATTGAAATGAAAAGGATCTGCCCAAAAATAGATGGTGTACCGATCGCCACCGACCGAGAACGAGCAATTCGAAATGCCATTGAAATGATTTTGCCCAGTAGCACAAATGTGTTATGCTGGAATCATATTTTAAAAGATTTCGAATATTGGATAACCAGGACGAAAAAGCTCAAAATTGACAAATCGGAAATATCGGCGTACAAACTTATAAATTAAGCGACTTCTCAAAAGTGATAACGTCCAGCAATTCGATGATAGGTGGAAGAATGAGATGTGGCCTGAAGGGGTTAAATTATAAATATGTAGCTACCGCTAAGTGGGTCCTACAAGATTTAGGCTTGTATGATAAGTCATCTGGGATAACTATCAACAAGTCATCTTTTAATTCTCTTGTGAAAAGGTTACTTACAAACAAAAGTTCCTAAGATGAAGGAACTATAACTGTTCTATTGTGTACCTTACGTCGACTTGATGTACATATATTACAATGCTGAACTGGGCGTCGGTGATTTTCAACCGACCTCACCAAAACGACGTCGTCTGAATAGTTCTGACCTTGATGGAACGTTCGATGAATCCTCAAACGTCCTTGTCGATATGAAAAACATTAAATTGGAATGGTTTCCTCGGGTACTTCTTGGTACCAAGTTTGCTCCAATGGAAGACAAACGAATACTTCACACCAAAGACGCTATAGGACGGTATTTGTTTTCAACGAAAAGGGTCAGATTATTGGCAACGGAAGCTTCGCTAGTGGGGACATGGAGTCAGCAAGGGATGAGCATATATAGTTTATCTAGAACCGAAGGAAAGTTGTCCAAGTCGTCTTAAAAAAAGTTGCGGGCACAATGTCGCTTGCAGAATTGAGGAGACCCTAATCCAGTTATGAAAAGAGTACCTTTAACTCAAGTGGTTTCCAAGCCTAGAATGATACAAGCTAGCAAGAAGGCGTACCCTCAAAATATAAAAATTGTAGAAGCTGCGGACGATTCCGACCTTAAAAGCAAACTCGGTAAATCGTTTACTTGTGTCCATATACCTACCCTTCAAACCACCGAAGGAAAAAAGCGTACTTGTCATGACATAGTTTATACATTCGGAGAATTCTCAACAAAGAATTTTGTTCCTCTCAACACTGAGGACAACTCTATGCCAAGCGATAATCAATCATCGCAAGAGGACAACGATTCGAGTGGCTTCAGTAACCTGAGTTCATACCTATTACCTAGCCGTTCAAAAATTTCCACTCTTTTCAACAACTACAACATCAAATAAATAGTACAATAAAAAACACTACTTGCAATCGATTCATTTACAGCGATGAACTAGACTTAGGGAACAATAATAAGTGATTGACTGACACTGTAGCCAAGAGGCGTACTTGGCACAACTTACTTCCCTAAAGTATGGTAAATACTTTTTAAAAAAGAACATAAGTTTCTCTCGGTGCATTAGAAATATAAGTATGTATGTACATCGTCGCAAATAAAAAAAATCCAAATTGAAGTTGTACCAATAACGTTTCGACTAAGGATTGGGACAGGTTCTTAAGAACAATTGAAAATCCTTGCATCTGTAAAAAAATAATGGTGGAGCAACCCTCATAAGTAATTTCATTCTAATTTAAATTAGAATTAAAAAACCTTGTGTGATTGCCGGGATTTTAATATCCATCACAGAGCTCAAGGTTCGGTTCGGACTGACGTCAAAGGAGACCGTCGACTGAAGAGAGTGAAGGAAGAGCACTGCAGTTCATATGAAGATAGAAATGGACGGTCCGTTGTTCTCCCACCACAGAGGTGGGTGGTGGGGCGAGGTGCCTCTCGCTCTCGCCATGGAGTAGCTTCGGCCACACCTTCAGGGGTTACCCCTCCATCACTCACCCCGAGATCCCCACCTGCGCACCGAGTCAGTGCAGCGACCCTCCAATATTGCCAACCATACAAGATTTTTATCTCCCACTATTTTTAACTCTTTTTTAATTGCTACCAACCTTTTTTAAAAAATAAATTACACTTTTCCAGCATCAGTGTTGCCAAACTTACGATAATAGGATTGAATGTGGTGACGATTTCTTTTTATGGTTCCTTTGTCCGTCTCGATGATGAATAAACGGGGTCCCACAGCTGCGGCAGTGATTTTTCCTCGTCTTTTGAGATCTACAACCCAGACGTCGTCACTAATGGAGATAAGCCCTCTTCAAGGTCAATAACCCCATGTCTGCGGTTAAAATTTTCCTTTGACTTTTCTTAATAGATTTTTTTTCCTTCTCTATTGCTTTATCCTGATCAGGTTTTCCCAGGTGAATGCTTGGTAGGGTATATTTCAAATCCTAAGAGCAGCTGTGATGGGCTATATCCGTTCGATAGCGGAGTGTTCCGCCAAGCCAAGCGATCTTCACTGTATTCTTCAAAATTGATTTAACGATTTTTACGGCGGTTCGGCCTCCCCATTGCCTTGGTGGAAGTGAGGGCTGCTAGTGGAGAGTTTTAATCCTTCTAAAAACCTTTGAAAATCCGAATCGTGAACAGTGCTGAACTGGGTTCCACTATCGGTTCGAAGTTGAAGATGCCGTATCTGCTGAATATTTCTTTACAGTGAGTAATTACCTCACCGGAAGTAAGCGTTTTGATATTTCTAAATTTCAAATGGTAAACCTGGCGAAATTTTTGATTGAGGATACCGAAAGAATGTTCTATTACGTATTTGTGCTAAAGTGATGTTATAATTAATTTTAAATCCCTCTGTCTTTGAAAGGTGTTAGCAGATTAGGAAGAAGGGGATACTCATTTCCCAGGAAATAGAAATCTGCGCACTTTTGTCTCAAGGAGGCAAACCAAGGAGAATTTCTTAATACTCGGCTTGCGTGCATCTGAAAAACCAGAAAAATACGATAAATATGCAAGAAAAAAAAAAACAATACCTGTATAGAAAAGTCTCCTTTTCTATCGATGTATTATGGACGGTCTAATTTATATGGGTACCGTCAATCGCCCCGATCACTCTGGGGAATCCATTTTGCATAAACTTGGATTCAACCTTTTCAGCTTCAGACGGCCACTTTATAACTTCCAGAGACAAATTGCTTATAAACATAGTGCGCTGGAATCTTCTGGATCATCTTCTTCTGTTGATGACTCATTCATTCCATTCATCTCTAATCCATTTTCTATCATAAAATACCTAGTGTCATCATAAATGAGCCTTCTTTTCATATCTGGTTCAGGTGCCATTTTATTTTTAAATGATAGTTCAAAACCATTTTAAAAAATCCTCTTCTTATTCTCCTATTTCATCGCCTGAGTATTCGGTATAACGTACTTAACGATAGAAAGCGCGACGTGTGTTAGAAAATTTAACTTTTCCAACCCACTCGTCTTTTTTTTAACTCTCCAATGTCAAATCTATCAGACATGTCACGATAACTCGCCGTTTGGTGACCCGTAAAAATAGAAATATCAACACCTTAAAAATAAATAAAATTAGTGTGAAGTTGTAGTGAAGACTGTAACACTTTCCTAAGAATGAGGCGAGAGAGAGCCATACTTGCCCTCACCCGGTTGATAATAAGTAGATTCACAAAATTTTTGGGAAATGACCTCCGCCGATTCCCTCGACACCCTTAAGTGCGAAAGAAAATCTTCAGCAGAATATGCAGGTATCGTTTCATGAAAAACGAATTTTAAACTTTAGAGATCACAAGAAATGATCTTTTGGCGCGTTTAAACCGTATAAGTTTTCCTAGGGATAATCACTCTCTCCTTTTTTCGGTTAAGGCTGTCCTCGACTATTTACTTATTTATATTATCTATTTATTCCAGCCGGACGCTCCACACAATAGTCAGAATAAACGGCTAAGTCAAAAATTGGATGACAAGCAAAGTACAGCTCTGCAACTTCGATATTTTATGGTCAATCGGTATTATGCCCGCTTAAATGCCCACCTATTCCTCAGTAAAGCTCGATCAACCTTAAATTTATTACTAAATTCCACTGATTTGGATCTATTTGCTGACCCCTTGTCTTTCATAAAATCTAATGTGTTGGTACCTGAATTGATTTCGGAGAGTTTATTTTGTTTAAGTTGTTAAAGTTCTATGATATTTTGAGCATCGTGGCCAATGCCCCAGTAAAGTTTGTCGGAGCGCGCTTACTGGTAAACGAGTTGTGATGCCTTATTTTCCAAGAAATGCGCTTATCGAACCATACTCCCAGTATTTTCATTTCAACCACATGTGGTATTTTTTTCCAACCACTTGTTGTATTTTTAGGCCCATTGCCTATTTTATTATGAATGCCATTTTTTAACGGCTAAATCCTTGTAAGGTTTTGAATTTTGACTATTTCCTTCATTGTAGCGCCTTTTTCCTCAGTCCCGGACAATTAGAAGATACCAGAAGGATCTCAAAAAAAATGAAATGAAGGAAAAATTATAATAAGTTAGACGACATTGTAAGGTTTATTTAAATTCTGAAAAGTTGATACATAACAATAATTATTCTTCATCTTCTTAGAGTTAATTTTTTTTTATTTCCTTTTTCCTATTTTTTTTTTTTTTTTTTTTTCTCTCTTTTTCTTGAAAATTTTTGTCATCTCCAGGTAATAACAAAGGACATTTTTATAAACGGAGGAATTATTACAAATTTTTATAACTCACAATTTTAGTTTGTAAAAAATAAAATATTTATAAAATTAACTAAAATTCAGCGAATGAATTTTGAAGAAATAAAAAAAATACAAACGAAGAAAACAAAAACAAGTTGGAAAGCAAATTTTTTACTAAAAATTTTAAATAAAAATTTCATAGTAGAAAGTATAAAATCTCATCATAAGATTTATATAACAATTGGGATTAATATGATAATTGATAATTAGGAGCTTAAAATTGTATCTAAAAAAAATTTCATTATAATAAATGGTTCAAATAATTTTCTTAGAGAGTTGAGAGATGTTGGAGAGAAGAAAGCAGGTTTTAACTTGCCTCCCGTTCGGTGGGATTTTCCCACGAAAAAGTTTGTTTACTTGGGGAAGTTATGGGATTAGAAAGAAAAGATAACAAATGAAACAAAATAAATCTTAACATGTCATACATCTCAGCTAAAAATGCTCCCATACTATTATTTTTCGACTTATTAATCACCCTATAACAATAATTGTTCAAAATAATATTCTTTAAAAATTTTATTGTTCATACATTTTTTTAAAAGCTAATTTCAAGGTTATCTGAAAATAAAATATTCTAGAAACCTGTACATTTAGTTATTCCAGACTAGAAAAATTGACTGTTATTTTAGTCTTTATTTTAAGTGATACTGCCTCATGGCAGAGTAAGTAGTAGAGCTCTTTAGTTAATTTCACAAAAATTTTAAATGTACATACTAAGCAACCACATAGAAACCACATGTAAGGTTGGTATACCTGGTCGGAGGGAAGGCTCTAGTGTGTTTATGTTTATGCCTCAAGAGTTAAGTTGGTTTTCAGTTTTATGTTAACTTCTAGTGTATTTTTAATGATTAAACTATACTTATGACGTCTTTTTTCGTTTCTATTTAATCATTCGGCTATTCTTACAATTCAGAAGTGGTAAAACCAATGATGAGACTGTACGCCAATATTTTTATCGCGTTCGCGAGATCGCAAACAGGGGGAACGTCGATGACTTTTCGCTTTTCTCCTACGTCATAAAGGGGCTTCCCGATAACGCAAATAAGACTGTCTTATACGGCGCAACGACGATTGACGACTTTAAAGAAAAATTAAAAATCTACAAAGATATTTTGAAGCAGAATTCTCCAAACGATTCTAAACCACGGAAAGATCCGAAGAAATCCGACTTTAATTCTACGAATACGGATCGCAAAACAAAGCAAAGCTGCCGTTTTTGCGGATTGCGGAACCACTCGTCTGAAAACTGCGATTCTAAAGGTAAAATCAAATGCTTCAACTGTAATAAGTTTGAAGGACATATCTCACGGGATTGTCCATTGAAAATGAAACAAACTCAAGAAGAACGATCGCCTTCTGTGACCTGCCTTCATGCCCCGCCGGCACGTCCTTTGTCGATGTTTTTAAACGTCAAATTTTTACGTCATACGACGAATGCATTTATTGACACAGGTTCCGACCTTAATTTAATGTCTTTTTTCTTTTTTCAAAACAAACTTTGGAAAAATTATTTGGGCCCCGCCACACGGCTGCAGGGCCCTGACGTAAACGCGCTCTGACGGATGAAACGGTTACGAGAAGACAACGAAATTAACGAAAACGAACGGACGCGTGTGTTTAACCTTTTGATTGTTTTAAAACGTATTTCTTTGTGTTAACTTACGAATATTTGATTAAAATACGAATTTTTATGTAAACTAAACTCTGAATAAATCGATCTTACCGCAGTCATCATTTCAATTAATGTAGTGAACCCTACATGTATCTTGCCCTCCAGCACGGATATCACCGAGTGAAAAATAACACTCGAAAAACTAACTTGTCAGACAAGGAAATCATTTTTATTCCCATACATGAAGGAAACCATTGGACACTAATAGAAATAAGGCCTAAGTCCCAGATCATACGATACTACGACTCCTAGTGAAAGTTGGACCTAATAGCGTATCGGGTAGTGGCGTGAGCCCCAATTTGCGCCCTGAACATTTGTCTGCGGTTGGATGACCCGAGTACCAGAGAAGCTAGGAAGGCAGAAAATGAGGCTGCAGCAGTTTCATTTATTTTCGATAGGTTCATTGAAAATAGCAAAGATTTATATACATCATGGGGAACTACGTGACCATTGATGAGATGCTCGTACCTTTCCGAGGAAGATGTAAGTTTATCGTCTATATGCCCAATAAGCCTGAGAAGTACGGAATAAAAATCATGGCAATGGTGGACGCAGCACCCGGATATTTATACGAAGCTTACATCTATACCGGAAAGAACAGCGACGGAAGAACCTTGAGTGTGGAGGAGCAAAGAACTATGTCAAAACCTACACAATGTGTATATAGGCTGTCAAAATCAATACAAGGTTCCGAAAAAGTTAGCTCCTTATTAAGTAAAAATATCCAACCCGATAAATTCGTAGTATCAACTTACCACGGGAAAACACAAGGGACCCACAGCCCCTTTCAGACCCAGTGGGTTGTATACAACCCATAACAAAAATTGGCCTGTAATTCGTTACTCTGCATATGACGTGTACTTTTAAGTGTTATATTTACTTTATTGACTATCCAATATGACGTAGAAAGAAGGTTTGAGGTAACAGTGATAAAATAGCACTCGAAAATCACGTGGTTTGCACAGTTGCCCCGCCAACATGGAAGACGAAGGTAGGTCTGATTTATTTTTTCTTATTTCACCTATTTTATTGTTTTCAAATACAAAAAATAAAATATTTTTTGTTCAATAGAAGTCTAAAGTGCCTCTGTGAATAGTTTTTATGTAGAAATTCAATATATTTTGTGATTTGTGGACAATTGAAAGCTTGGGTTGTATACCACCCACCGGGTCTGGCCGTAGCTCGTATCTCTGTTTGTTTCGTGGTTGGTATATAATGCTCGTCCTTTCTTTTGCCCAATTTCTAAGCGTTTTAGCATTTAGTTTGACTTTTTAGAGAATTTATTTCTATTTTTTTACCTTCCTTTTTCTTTTTTTTTTTTTTTTTTTTTTTTTCTTTTCTTTTCTTTTTCTTTTTTTCTGTTTGTTTGTTTGTTCAAGTGAAAACCTATGACCTCGATGATGAAGAAGATGTGGAGACACTTCATCAAGCCCTCCGTGATCTGTCCGAATTGGATGATTCATCCGACGACGACGACGACGAAAATACTGTGTTACAGTGTAAGTCGAATATTCGTCGAACTAGGGTTGGAGCAGAAATTCTCAAAGGAAATGAAACAATTTATGAGGACGTTTTAGATTTGGTGAGTTCCATGTTCAGAAACCTGTTTGGTAATGACATTAGCGACTAAGAGATAATAATTAGCAGATTTTGGTATTGTTTGTTATATGTGGTCATATTTTTATATTGTTTTCTTTTTGTATGTTATTTATTTAGAAACTATATTTAAAAATGTGCCATTTATTGTAAGTGCTATTTAGGCATAATGCCTGTAAGCATGTATAAATAAATAAATAAATGTGTTCTTTATTCTAGCAATCAAAACATGTTGACGATGTCGATCCATCAATAGAAAATGATGATTCTGGGAACGATGAGGAGGAGGAAGACCAGATTTTTTCGGATTACTTCCGCCAAATCAAAGACTCCGGGAAGAACTTTAGTGTAAACTGGAGTGCTGGAAAAGCTCATGATGCCTCTGGTGCCTCTGATGCCTCTATCGATGAAGCCGAAGAGTTCGACGACGTTTTATCACCTTTTGAATACTTCAGTCGATACATCCCTCAAAAACTGTTTGATTCTGCCGCCTACTTCACTAACCTTTACGCTGTTCAGAAAAACTCTAAATTTACTCCAACAACTTCAGCAGAACTAAAAAAACTTTTTGGGCTGCATATTCTAATGGGAAATCTCGATTTTCCCAGGGTCCATAAGTATTGGTCTTCCACCCTAAAACTGTCGGTGTTTCCTGAAGCAATGGCACGTGACCGCTTCTTCAAGCTTCGGACACACCTTCATTTTGTTGACAACACGAGCCTCGACAACAAAGATGACCGATACAGGAAAGTTCGTCCCATTTTTGAAAGTATCCGTGCCAGATGCCTCAAATTTCCCGTGGAAAAGGAGCTTTGTGTTGATGAGCAAATGGTCCCCTTTCGCGGGAAATTTAGTATGCTGCAATACGTCAAGGGAAAGCCCAACCCTTGGGGTATGAAACTATTTTTCCTTTGCGGGAAATCAGGGTACCCGTACGACTTCAAATGTACCAGGGTGAAACAACTGAAATTAGGTCGAATGTCCGGAAAAATTTAGGTATGGCTGCTGGCATAGTGTACACCCTCGCAGACCGACGACTTGTGAGACACCGTAGACATGAGCTGTATTTTGATAATTATTTTAGCAATTACCACCTTCTTAGACTTTTAAAATTAAAAAACATTAACGCCGCTGGGACGATCCGATCGAACCGATTTTTCAAACCGTTGCTGACCGACGACAAAATATTTTTAAAAAATACACGAGGGACATCCGAAGAGATTATCAACGATACGGGAGATGTGAATATCGTCAAATGGCTCGACAACAGGAGCGTAGTGATGGCTTCGAACTTCATTGGAATCGGGTCCGAAGATGTCGTCAAACGATGGAGTAAAGGAAATAAGAATTTTATCGATGTGAAGCGACCTGAAGTTGTAAGAAAATACAATCAAAGCATGGGTGGAGTCGACCTCCTCGATCAAATGATAAGTCTCTACCGAATTTTCATTAGATCGAGGAAGTGGACTCTCAGAATGATATTCCACGCGGTAGAGTTGGGAGCGTTCTGCGCATGGAAGGAGTATCAGAAGGATGCCAACAAAGCTGGAATTCCTGCAAAAAAACAAGACGATCTTCTCAACTTTCGGATGAAATTAGCAGACCAACTTATAATTTCGAACGTCGAACGAAAGAAAAAAAGAGGTCGACCATCGAACAATGACAAAACACCTGCGGAGCCGCCAAAGAAAAAAATCTGCGAACGTCGGCCGTACGAAGAAATAGTTAAAGATGGAGTGGCTCACCTTCCTATCCATGATAAGGAGAAGCTTCCGACTCGATGCAAAAATCAAGGTTGCAAGGACAAAACAAATATTTTTTGCACCAAGTGCAAAGTGCACTTTTGCCTCAATAGGCAACGCAATTGTTTCTATGAAGTGCACAAGCCCGCAAAGGCTGCATGATTTTTTTCCGCTGTTTTTTCTGGCATGCTTCATTCGGTTTTCTCTTTTATACCTATTTGCGTGCTATGTTCTTTCGACTCTCCCGCATGATTTCTACATATACTTATGTTTTTTTGTTTTGTTTTATTTATTTATCTTGGTGCTTCATTCGGTTTTCTCTTTTTTTATATTTGCATGCTATGTTCTTTCGACTCTCCCGCATGATTTGCTTGCATCGCATGATTTCTAAATATACTTATGTTTTTTTTTTTTTTTTTTTCATTTATTTATTTATTTTTATTTATCTTGGTGCTCTCTATAACAGATTTGACAATTTTGTGTTGTTTTTATTTTTTTGCTCGTATAATCATAGAGTTTGAATGTGAAAAGTGTAATGGTCATAACTCATAGTCATAGTTACCTATAGCTTTTCAGAAGAATTCATCTTCAAGCCTCATCATAACTGATAACATCCTTCAGATTTTTTGTTAGTATTTTAGGGTTAACTATATTCACAGGCCTACCGATGAGTGGGGACGACTTCAAGTGGACCAATTATTTCGACGGTGAAGTGATAACATGACCTAACTCATTTTTTCTGTATTTTGAGGACACCATAAAAACTGTTTTTGTGGTAAAAACTGGTATGTGATAAGGATATTGTTGCCTCAACTCGATTTTTGTAATTTTCCTTTTTTATTTTGGCCCAAATTGAGCATGAAAAAAATGAGTTAGGTCATGTTGTGCAGGTGTAACATCGATTTTATGATCTTATTTTGTTCAACAACTATGTATACTTTTTTTTTTCAATAAAGTTCATTTACCTACCTACATCATGAGAAAACAATTTTTTTTACCAACACCTTTCCAGTCCCGGTGGGTTGTATACAACCCACTTAATTATCTTCTAAACCGTATGTAATAAAATTCTCAAAATTTGTATGTAGCCTATTTTTGAGCCTATTATTAATATAAAATGAAAAAAAAAATTTTTTTTTTACTCAAAAAAATTCAGGATTGAAAGGGTTAACCTTAAGAAACAATTTTTCTTTTTTGACCCAGCACATAAGCGCCTTAAATATTACATTTTTAATTTCCACCCAAAATTCGACATTTTAATAGGTATCGACAATTTAAAAGAAATGAAAGCCATAGTAAGATTAGATAATAATATGTATAGTGACCTTTCAGGGACACCAGAAGCCAATATTTTATTATCAAGTTCCACAAACGCCACGTAAACACATTATTCCAAGTCGAGCTGTGAAACGGATAACGTTGCACTTGACCGATATTCGAGACGGAGAAGTTATCTTGCCCCATAAAAAATTTACGTCTTAAGAAATTCCCAGCTGTTAGATAAAATTAAAAACCACCAAGCACAATGTCTGGTATATAACACTTCAGAAAAACCCAAAACTCTCACAGTAAATTCCCTCAACCATTCCCATGTAGAACCTATTGAAACCACCAGACAAAACCCATCGGTACAAATAGAACTAAACGATCACACATTAAAATCGGGAAAATCAAACCTCTCAGACAAAACTTACAAAAACAAAAGTTAGAGAAACTCATGCCATCCGTAAGGATGGATCATTTGAATCAACAGGAAAAAACAGCCATTGAAACATTGTGAGAGAGTATAGCGATGTCCTTTATGACGAGGACGAACCGCTAACAAGCACTAACATGACCAAACACGTGATTAAGACCGTAGACGAAATACCAGTCTATTCGCGATCCTATAGGTACCCAGAAATTTATCGAAAAGAAGTTCAAAGCCAAATTAAGAAACTTCTTGATAATAATATAATCGATCCATCCAATTCCCCTTACAACTCGCCCATTTGGGTGGTGCCCAAGAAACCAGACGCCTCAGGAAAACCCAAATTTCGACTTGTCATAGATTTTAGACAATTAAATGAAAAAAACCATTGACGACAAATACGACCTTCCCAATATAGAGGATATTTTGTCCAAACTAGGGCGGTGTAAGTATTTCACGACCCTCGATCTAGTTTCGGGTTTCCACCAAGTCGATAGTCCCAATGTAGAATGCCGAAGAGGGAGCGTGGCACCTGCTTTGGCTGTGGATCATCGGACCACAAGATCCAGGCTTGTCCTCAGAAGGCTCAGGTGAATTTTATAGTTCCTTCTTATGAAATAAACATTATGTTGACCTTTTGTGGATCGCCACAAGGGCAATCTCATTATGGTACATCTGTAGTCGGTTTAAAAAAAGGAGATGTTCTTCGATAACTTTTATTTCACAAACAATCTCATTGTGGTACGTTTCTTGTAGTTAGGTTGGCACCACTGATATAACCATAAGATTGTTTGGCCTTCTGACCACTTACTTCTTTAAGAAAGCACATTTTCCTATTACTTATGTTTGTGAAATAAAAGTTATCGAAGAACATCTTTTTTTAAAACCGACTACAGAACGTTTTAATCTAAAAGATAACTTAAATTAACGGTTTTTTAATCCGGATTAAAATGGCTTCAAAAGGTAAAAAATCACCTCTGAATGAACTCGAAGAATGGATTACTCTTAAAAGTAACTTATACTCCGTCGTCCACCAGTTCATGGATGATCAGGCAGGGAAAACCTTTAAAGACCTAATCTCTAAGTATTCATTTCAAGTTATTGATCTGTCCAAACTAATAGAACAATTTGACATTGCTTCGGAAATGAGATAAAGTGGAGAGTGCTAAGTACCGTAGTTGCTTTAATAAGAGGTCCTGAATATACAAGCAATTTGGAGGCAAATGACGAGTTCCGGAACGTCGCGGAAAATTGACGACCCAGATGTTGTTGAGCATATAAGTCATTTCCCTGCTACTAAAGCCATTACACTAGAAAGGACAACGAAAACAAAAGGTACGTAAGTCCAGATTTGAGTATTAAAAAATGTATGATTGGTACAAACAGAAATGTGAAAGTGAGAACAAAAGTCCTGTGAAAGAAAAATATTACTACCAAGTCTTCAGCCAAAAATTTAACTTGCACTTTAAACCTCCTTCAAAGGACACTTGCAGAAACTGTGACAAGTGTAGTAATATAGTTAATGTTGGTAGGACTGAGGAGGAAGGTTACGGAGGGTTATCGAATGGGTATAGGGGGCGGTCATGTGACGTCACAATCTAACCTTACTTATCACCCTTATCTCAAACTAGACATACCATCCTAAACAATACATTGATTTAGATAGCCATAACTTTAATTATTCGTATTTATCCATACTTAAAGTTATTTATCGTCGGATTTTTTGTTTTCGGTTGCGTAGGCCTCTTTACATTGTTTCAGAACAATTTGCCATCGTTTTTGAAGCATTTTAGCCGTTATTCTGGGTCATTGGCCTGTGCTTTGTATCCCTTCCGGCTTCCACCCTTCACTTTAATCTCAACTCTCAGCCCTTTAAAAGTGCCTTTTTTGTCAGTTCTCGCCACAGTTCATTTAGACATCAAGTGGTTAGTACTGAGACCGGTCAGAACACACAATGAGTTCTCATTTTCTCGGCTTAACTGGAGACGTTAAGTCGCGTTATGAGGAAAAAATATCTTGCATTCGTGGATTGGATCCATACACGTAAGTTAAATTAAAATTTTCAAATGTAATAAATAATAATAATAATAATAATGATTTATTATTATGGGTGTTGTTTAAACGCAATGTAATTTACCCATCATTGTTTTAGTCTCGAGGATGGTTCAGAAGACGCCAGAGACTTTCCTTCGATTACAAACATGGACATTACGCAGTACTTATTGTACAAGAAAAGTGCGTATTCCATGGAAGAATTCAGAAATTATAAATCTTGGACTCGTATAAAAACTTTCGATCAGGCTACCTTACATCATTGGTATCCCTAAAGATAAACGAGTTCTGCGTAGTGCGTTCTAAAGTATGTACATGCTAAGTCAATATGTGTGAATTACATCCTATTTTTATTCTTTAAGGTTCGTCATTCGCAGAAAGTAAAAGGAAAGCCTACAAACACATGGGTCATCGCCAATCCTTTGGAGAGATTGTATGCGCTCACTGCGACTGCGTTGCAGGCCTTGGTGAAGTGTGCAGTCATGTCGGATCGACACTTTTCGCTGTTGAGGACAAGGTCAGGACATATAATGAGGGCGAATCGTGTACCGATAAAGAAGCCTACTGGAAACTTCCTTCTAGTAAGGTTTGATATGTCTGTTGCGATGGTGTAACCAATTACAATTTTTAGCTTCCCTAGGTTCTATGAGCACCGTTGGTGATATTGCCTACAAACATGACTGGGGAGGACTGAACCACTTTCAGATAGTCTTGGCCATCCACCACTACCCGAACCGGATGAGAAATCAAAACAGGACTTTCTGCGAGGACTTCAAGAGGCTGGAGAAGTTTGTGCCGTTTTTTCTGTTGTGGAACCCTTCTGTCGAGGTAGAGAGGAATCCTCTGGCCTTGTCAAGTGCTTATACAAGGCTGAGTACGAGCAAAAATCATTGAAAGAATTGATAGAAATCGGTAAAACAATTAGTCTTAAAATTTGTGACCCATTGCCATAGAGGAATTGACAATGGGTCAAAGTGAAAATCCAAAATGGCAAGAGTTAAGGGAAGGCCGAATTACTGCATCAGTTTTTAAACAAGTTTGCCGTACAAATTTAGATGTACCATCAGTGTCTCTATTAAACGGATCTGTTATCCTTCTTCAACTAAGTTTACATCGATTCGTACGTCTTATGGATGTGAGCACTAGAAGGAAGCTCTCGAAACTTATTCTATTTATATGAAGCAAACTTACATGGACTTTAAAATTAGAAACTGTGGGTTGATTTTGAACAACGATTATCCCTGCCTCGGTGCAAGTCCTGATTCAATAAGAGAAAGACTGCTGTAAACGTTTTAAAATAAATAATTAATAGTCCGGTCGTTTCAATATTGTGTTGTATATCCGTCTATAATTTCAGAAGTGGGATCGACAGTGTTTACGCCCCACATAATTTACGTAAGTTTTAAGTTTGTGTTTACGTTTTGTGCCGGTGTGATCGTTATCTCGTGGACCTTTTGTGGAATTTTAAAGAAACAATTTGTTTAATTTTTAGTCGACATTTTCGTTTATTTCATTTTCGACATTCTCGGGTATTTTTTTCTTCCGTTACGCGTCATTATGGACGACAGGAGATTGGAAGCGATGACCGCGCGGGAGCTCCGCGAGGAGTTGGAACACAGGGGTTTGCCATCGCAGGGTAAAAAGGACGTTCTCGTGAAATTACTAAAAGATGCTATTTTGGAAGATCGTCGAACGGACTTTCGATCGAAAGACTAAAAAAACAAAGACAGCCGACCTAAAGGCAAAACGAGAACTGCACCTCAGGCGAGCATAACAAGCGCGCGCAGAACTGAAAAAAGATGCTGCAGAAGCCTCGCAGGATAAACATATTTGCACATTTTATGCCTGGTCCAGACGCTACGTTTTCCACAACCTCTTGCCTGCGCAGTTCAAGACGTTGCAGACAAAGCGTTGCGTACGGACCAAACTGTGCAGTTTTGAGTCCCTGGGGAAGACTGCACAGTTTCAGCGATAACTGAGCTATGAGCTCTGAAAACCGTGACCTGCACAGACATGTCGTTGCGTGTATACATTTGCTCCGTTTTTGATTCGTTTCTTCCTCAGATTCCTTCATCGCCTGACGATGGCCGACCTTCGCCAATGTTCTCGCGAGTTTTTGACTGATTTCATTTCGCTATATGAGTTTGCCATGCCTTTGGCGCGTCAAATCAAAGGAGTACAGTGACAGGAACAAAAAGGGAGAAGCATATGGGAGATTGGTGGAGAAATTCAAAGAAATTGACGCAACCGCAAACAGGGAAACAATTGTGAAGAAATTGAACTCTATGCGGAGTGTATATCGCAAAGAATTGGCAAAAATGAATAAGTCTATTCGATTTGGGGCTGGAGAAGAGGATATATACAAGCCATCTCTGTGGTATTTTGACTTGCTACATTTCAAAATTTTTTGGCAAAAAATTGGCAGTGGCTTCGCTCTCTGACTCGACTTTGCGACAGTATGATTCTTCCTTAAAACGTTGGTGGGCGTTCTGCCGGACATCTCATCTTGATCCTCGTCGTCCTTCGATCGATACTTTACTTTGTTTTTTGTCGGCCGAGTTTGAACGGGGCATGTCCCTTGCCTCGCTGAATACGGCTCGGGCTGCCGTCTCACAGTGGGGCCAAAATGGAAATTCGTGGCCAAAATGGGGAAAAATAAACAAATATTTATGGTTTAAATTCACTGTGATTGGCTCATGTAACCCTTAACTAACGTTAATCTATTGGAAATATGTGAAATTATATTTTTTTCCTCCTACGGCAGGTGGTTTTTTGTTGCAAATCCTACAATTGATCCTTTTTTGTTTATTTACTTAATTAACTATAATGCTCTTGTTTATTTCAATTCCGCTGCGTATCATTCCATTGAAATCAATGTTGAGAAGTAGAAAACAATTTTTTTTAAAATGGATCACTTTTCGGAAGGTAGATTAGATTAGATATAGGTTTTTTGGGCCTTGTGCACTCCGACCCCTAATGGGTCTATTGTGCGCCCTTGTTTCCTAATCAGAGCTTCCCATCAAGCCCCAGGCTCTTAATTAGCCTCCAGAAGCTGGACAGGGGTCTCTTTTAGAGGTGGGTTGATCCAGATTTTTGTGTATCAATTGATACATTGATACTGATTCAGATATGTAACTGATACATTTCATTGATACTTTTGGAACTGATACACAGTGAAACCTGACTATCGAAACCTGATAGGTAGGTATGGCAACAAGCCTCCCGTTCCAAACAGCTGCTACTTGGATTGGATTTATTAGGTTCCGTGTGGAATCGCGTGACATTTCTGATTTATTTCTGATTTATTTTTATTACTTAAATAATAAATACATACTAATTTGTAAAACATTTATTAAGTAAATTGTAATATTGTAATCATCACTTATTAAATGGAAAACTTTCAACGGTAACTACTCCCGACTACCTGATACCTCTGGTCTATGACGTCATCTACGTTCCTACTTCTCTGAAGTTCTATGTTCTGATCTGCGTATTTTGTTTGTTTTTATTCTTCGCTTTTCAGTTTTCAGTTTTCCCATTGTTTTTGTGTAGACGTGTAGGGTAAAAGAAACATGGAAAAAACTAAAAAAACTTCATTTATGTGGACTTTCTTCGTTAAAGAAAGTGACAATATAACTTGCAACTTATGTAAGTCTAAATTTTCTTCAAAATCTACGACGACGAACTTGAAGAAGCACCTCGAGAGAAAGCATCCTGCCGTTCGCTTGACCCCGAATCCCAATCGTTCCATTCCTCAAAGCTCGACCCCCATATCCTCTCCCGCTGTGGCACTGATTCCGAATCATGAACCTCAAGTAGTTGAGGCTGAAGGTGAGGGTGATCGTACTAGTGCGCAAAGCTGTTTTCAACAGACATTAACCCCTTTTTAAAAAGGAATATGAGTTCAAATCAAAAGTCAAAAATCGATAAAGAACTACTTGAAATGATTGTAAAAGACTTTCAACCTTTTTCAATTGTTGAGGATCGAGGATTCAGGAAGTTCGTAAACGCTCTAAATCCAAATTATTCATTGCCATCTCGAAAAACTCTGTCACAAACGTTACTGCCAGCGGCTTATGAAAAGAAACTTAGCGAATTGAAAGAAAATTTCTTTTCTTCTAATATTAGTTCGGTAACGTTAACAACGGACTGTTGGACGTCGTTGAACACCGAATCTTTCATGGCCGTCACTGCTCATTTCATCGACATCAATTACGATTTAAAATCACACGTCATCGATTGTTTCAGCTTCTCAGAACGCCATACAAGTGAGAATTTAAGTAAAGAGCTGCTCAGAGTTGCAACTGAGTGGCAACTTGAGCACAAAATATTACTGTGCGTGACGGATAACGCCTCTAATATTGTGAAAGCTGTGAAAGAATGTTTGAAGTGGAGGCATTTCGGCTGCATTGCCCACACTATAAATTTAATCGTGAACGATGCACTCAATTTCG
Source organism: Orius insidiosus (assembly GCA_014119065.1). Classification (NCBI taxonomy): domain Eukaryota; kingdom Metazoa; phylum Arthropoda; class Insecta; order Hemiptera; family Anthocoridae; genus Orius; species Orius insidiosus. Next base: position 40,033 of record JACGAQ010001138.1, on the reverse strand, counting down.
ACACTTTTAAAGACATTTTAAAAAAAATGAGAGATATTGTGACATTCTTTAAGCATAGTTCTGTAGCCACCAGTAAATTAGCAGAGGTGCAAAAACAGAACGGGATGCAACCCAAAAAGTTATTGCAAGATGTCGCCACCCGGTGGAACTCGTCCCTGTTAATGATCGACCGTTTCACCAATTTAGAAGTCCCGATTAAGACAACTCTAGCGTTAATAGAGAACAAAAAAGAGTTCGACGTTTTATCGGCTAGCGAGTGGCAACTAGCCAACGAAATGAAAGAAGTTCTGAGGCCGATGCATGATTTTACTAAATTTGTAAGCGGGGAGAATTACGTCACCGCGTCGTCAGTGTTAATTGTTGTCGACGGCATCAAAACGGTCTATGAAAGAATGAAAAATAACGACGAATTAACACATATAGCGACTAAAATCTTGATAAAAAGATTAACAGACGGTCTCTCCAGCCGACTTGGACACCTCGAAAGGAGTAACACACTTACGATATCTACATTCTTGGACCCACGATACAAAAACGTTCCATTTACTCACGAACTCGGCGATGACGTTAAAAAAAAAATTATAAATCTTGTAGCAAATTTAATTGAAGCAACAGAAAACAGATCGGAAAATTCGCCTCCAACCTCAAACAACCTTTCACCTGTAACCAGTTCGTCCTTGTCCGAATACAATTTTTTTCACGATTTCAATCTCAGAGCAAGCCAGTACAAGCCAATTGGAACCTGCAAATCAAGAGCCATCACAGAAGTGCAACGGTACTTAGAAGAGCCATTACTTTCGAAAAATGCCAATCCACTGAAATGGTGGAAGGATCATGGATACAATTATCCGTTTCTTAAAGAAGTATTCCGTAGTAAATTTGCATGCGCGACTTCTTCAGTGCCTTGTGAGAGGATTTTCTCCAAAACGGGGCAAATTTTAAACGAACGGCGGACCAGGCTATCGTCGGAAAAATTACGCCAAATAATTTTTTTGAACCAAAATATTTCATAAATAATTCAATAAAAATTTTTTAATAACCTGCATATGATTGTTTTATTTAAATAATCTATCTTAATTTTTAAGAAAAAAAAAAAGTACAATGTTAATTTTGGACCACATTGTTACTTTTGTATCAATATTCCAAAAGTATCTAATAATCCGAAGAGGCCTGCCTCAGACCTCTTTGATACTTGTGGCCTCCGCAACCATAATAACTTTTGGATCATTGATACAAAAGTATCAACTAGATTCCCTCTGTATCAATCTGCCGGGTCAGTTACATTCTAGTATCAGTTACCTTGTATCAGGCTGATCCAGCCCGACCCACCTCTAGTCTCTTTGTGTAGTTCGATGGACTGGGTTTCTCTTCCCTATATCCATGAACCTCAGCCGTGCTAGGCCTTCGCAATAACAGAGGACGTGCTCCGCCGTCTCCTCCCAACCTTTGAAGGTGCTTGCGGAGTTACAGTGGCCAGTCAGCAGACCCACCATAATGCGGACTTTGGTTCTGCCCTGCCTGAGCAGGTCTGCTGTAAATCCATGCCGTGTCCACTAATGAACATCTTGGCATGCCTTTGACCTCGAGCTTTATGCCATCTCGTCAAAGTAGCAGAGAGAGTTTGCCTTTTGAGCTCCTCACTCTTCACACTCCTAGAAATGTGACAGAAGGGCTCAGGGCCAATGGGGGTCATTTCTGATCCCTTGCGGGCCAGCTCGTCGGCCTTCTCATTGCCCCTGAGCCCCGAGTGCCCTGGTATCCATGACAGCAAGACAGAGTTGTCGGCGGATATTTCTTCCAGGGCCTTTAAACAGTCCCGCACCACCACCGAGGTGTTTTCGGGGGCTGATAGTGCTTTTAGTGCGGCCTGGCTATCGAGCAGATTGCTATTTTCTTGTTTTTTAAGCCCAATCTGCGTATTTCCTTAGCGCAGTGTTCAATGGCTATTGTTTCCGCCTGGAAGACGGTGGCATACCGTCCCAGGCAGATAGTCATTTCAGCGTGATGCTTTGGTCCGTACACCCCGGCCCCAGTGCCAGATGGCATTTTGGAGCCGTCGGTGTACCAGATAGAGTGAGCGTTTATGGGGCGGTTTGCCCTCCTCTCCTCCCTATCCGGGATTATCACTTTGAATTTATTATCGAAGTGATACTCCTTGACAGCATAGTCCGAGGGCATCCCCAGTATGGGATCGGACCTTATGGCGTCGCGGAGTTTCTGTTGTTTCAGCTCATGTCTCGAAATTTTCGGAAGGTAAGTGATATAATTTAATAGTTATTTTCATGTCTTTTGGTGCTTTTTTTTTTTAAAAATGCGATTTCTCTCGGTTGCCACGGGTTTCCTCGACCATCCTTTCAATACTAAAACAATGAACTGTATATAACAACGCCACGTTGAAAAAAATTGCCCGGAGTTGCTTTTCTTTTTTGGCAAATTTTTGAAGTTGACAACTTTGACAAAAATTTCGACTTTCACCAAATTTAACCTTTGACTCAGGGAATTAATTTTGATATGGCAAGAGAGTTGTTTAAAACTCGAAAAAAGGACGTTTTACTTACATTCTTATTTACTTATTTGGGTTTTGCTTCAAAAATTGAATTTGTTTACGACACCATAACGACATCCATTTTCCACGTTATCCACCATTATCCACCTACCTACTGGTAGTTTTTTTCCCCCATATTTTAACGTAATAAATATCATTATTATTTTATTTTTCAGATACAAACAATATAATTTTTACTCGGCGAGAAATTTTTCAAAAAATTTTAATATCAGACTCGCATACATTCAAAGAAAAGTGTGAAGAAGTTAAGAGCTTTTTGTTTGATCGTCTTGGGAGTTCTATTTGTAAAAAAATCGTTTGATTGTATTAAAATTTTTTTTCCAAGTTAAATAAAAGTGGCACGAAAGTAGCCGGTGCAAAGAAAGATTTATAAGCTGCCACAAGAATGGCTAGACGGTACGTTATGTTTCGAGAAGCTCGGATCGCGACCGATCGCGAAGGGTAGAGGAAAGCTCCCGTTTTCTCGATGTTCGGAGAGGAGTAACGTCGAAAAACCCAAAGTCTCAGAGATTTACACACCACCGAAGAGTTGGCGTATGCCACTCAGATGCGCTTAAGGTCCGATGGAAATATAAAGGGAAGCAATCATTGAATAAAATAATCCGTGGATCACCAACCCCTGATCAAAGCAATCCTAAAAAATTTCAGGTGTCAACGCACTGCTATGCTCGTAAACGCTAAACTTACAAGGCATCAATATAACGTGGTAAGATCAATAGGGAAAAGCATTTTTCCATCTTATAAAGAGGTTCAGAAGGCGAAAAAACTGTGCTATCCGGAAAAAGATTCAATCACCATCACAGACAGGTTGCCGAAGTCAACTGCAAGCCTTGCTAGACGTAACTGTTCGGCGTCTACTTGAATCTCAGAAAGACGTAATTGAGAGTGTTAAACATTCACGACCGGAAAGCTTGAAGAACTTAAAACTCGTCAGTAAATGGGTTTCGATGGTTCCTCAGGAAATATAAGTACAAACAGCAGTTTCAGGGCGGAAACGATTCCAGCATCTTTTTAACTTCGCTTGTCCCGATTCAACTTATTTCTGATTCGCCTTCATCTTCTAAAATTTGGACACAGTACTGTGGCAAAATCCACGACCACATCCACTCGTTATTGTCGCCCGTTAAAATTTCAGTTCGTTAAAGAAAGCGATGAAATAATAAGAAATGAAAAAGCTGAGATTTGGACGAATTACTGCGTCCAAGTTGCATGAGGTCGCCCACTGCAGCACTGAGGATGGGTCTTTAGTGAATGTAATATTGGGAGCTAAAACTTTTTCTTCCAAGGCAATGGAGAGAGGAAAAGTTTTGGAGGAAGAAGTGTTGCAAGCAATATCTGCAAAAGAAAAAATTAAAATCTCCAAACGTGGGTTGTTGATGAGTTCAAGTATCCCACATTCGGTGCGTCTCCTGATGGTTATGCCGAATCACCATCAGGAAATTTTGTCATAGAAATAAAATGTCCTATGTCCACAGCCACGTTCCAAAATTACATAAAGCCAGATGGGTCCATCGGCCCAAAATATATTGCGCAAATGAATTTGCAAATGCGATTTGCATGTGTAGAAAAGGCACTATTTGTAGTACTCACCCTGACTTTGAAGTGTCGAAGAAATTCCAAAAAGTCTGGGTCACAATAGACAACAATTTATTAGATAATTTAATTACTAAAAGATTGGATTTTTGGGATAAGTGCATTTTTAAATTTATATGCCAAGACTAGTTTTTAAAATCGTTCTTAATAAAGAGTTTATTGTTAAAACGTAGTTCTTTCTTCGTTTACTACGTCGCCGAGAATACGGAACGGAACCGGACGTCTCGGCTCATCGGAACCGGACTCAGATTGCATCATCCATCACTCATCACTAAAACTGTAAGTCAGGCTCTCTAATTAATTCCCTATCCTAATTATTTATCCTAAATAATTTATCCTTTTTTCCCTTACACTGCCGAAAATGTCAAAAACAAAGCTTAATTAAATAAGGACGGCGAAGGCGTCGCTCACCAAATAGAAACTTTTTTATCTAACGAAGATGTATTTTCGTTAAGTAATTTGGAATGCGAGTAACGAAAATTAGATCCCTTGCTTCAGAAATTTGAGGAAGCTTTCTTTGAGGAAAATGAGGACGTTGACCCTGAAGAAGTGGACAGCGATGAACTTACTAATTTCGAGGATCGATTTTATCGCGCGCAAATATCACTAATGAAGGAAATTAACAAATTGGTTCAGCGACACTACTCTCCTTGATTTCTATCGAGGAATTATGGGCTGTCGTATGTGGGGACTCTAAAGAAGAACAAAATTCCGAAAGAGATGAAAGATTTGAAAGATAGAGAGGCGCGGCGTACTCAAGTATTTTTGCAAATGATTACTTATTATAATCACCATAAAATTGGTGTTGAAAAGCTATCGACATGAAGATAAATTTTAAAGACCACGGTGTCGCTGTATCGAGGGACTTCCCACCAGAAATAAGACACGACGCGGCAAACTTCTGAGAGTTAGGTACGAAATTAAGAAGAATTGCGCTTCTGCTTCTTGTGTCTTAAAAAATGACATCCTAGTTGTCGATGGATTGCTGGAACCGCACGAAAGACTGACAAATATGGATACGCTGGTAGCGCAAAGCAGGGTCTGCGGCGTCGACTTATCTCAGCCAATGAACGAACTTCTCGCAGACACGAATCCCCGTCACGCATCAACACGATCTTCTCTTCTAACAACCCCGTCTGCGGGAAAATGGCCACCTAGCAAGTTTTTTTTGTCAATTAGCGACTCCTCACCCCCAACAGTGTTACCTCATTTCTAACCTCACCTCTAACTTAAGTAAGCTCTAACAAATAAGTATTCTAGCCTATAACACCAACGGTTAAAACACGCTTTGTCTCTCTTATGATTTCTCCTGCTTTTTAAATAAGTTCGATAATATTTTCCTTTCCGAAACTTTGCTACCAGAAGAGCCTCCTAATTTACCCTCCATATTACGTGACTTTGACGTTAAATTCTTTCCTGCAATTAAGGGTCCTCTGGGAAGGCCAAGAAAAGGATACATTTACGCCATCAGTTCTTCATTAAAATGCGCTAAATTTGTCAACATTTTTGATTTACAAACTTAGTTAAATTCTCAAAGCGTGCTTTGGCCTACAGGCAGAATCTAATAAACGAATTTAATTTCTGACCTACATCCCTATATTTTTTTTTCTTTTTCAAGAAGGTTTCTTTATTGGTTATTTTACTTCCCTCAACCCATTCATGGCCACCCCAGCAGACGGTACTGATTTACCATGCTGTAATTCCTTTCCCCTAATTATTGATCTTGTACATAATTATAATGGAAATAAAGAAAGGTTTTTCATTCATTCAAATTGGTGTGGACATAGTGGACAAAATGTCCGCTGCCTATAGTGTCCAAAGAGGTACAAGAAGGTAGCCAATGGTGGTATTTTCGACAATTTTAAATGTGGCTGGTATTAACAGCTAAGTTATTAGTCTGGGGAACGGACAAAATGTGCCACCCTGCCCCGGAGCTAATCGAAGATCAGTTGATTATGCGAGTGAATTCCAAACGTTTGCCACGCACCATGACCTCACGTCTTCAACAACTTCTTCCCCATCAAATACCTCAAGCTTCAAGCAACTCAGCAGCTACTAATTCTGGTGGACGGAAGCGCTGCAGACCTTGTGTGGACAATAATAAAACCAGAAGATTCACCAAATATTCTTGCAAGCAATGTGGCCAATATTTATGTCTGCAACACTGTGCCTTTCTTGTTCTGATGGCTGTAACGTGAGGGTATGGAAAGCAATTCAGAGTGAAATTTGAGCAAATGGGTACTGGAGGTTTTTTTTTTTCTATCTCGTCGGTCACTTTCATTTTAGTTTATTATTCTGTGACCTATGTTTTTGAGATGAGTTACTAACTTCTGGGGATGAGTCAGTTTTCAACGTGTTCATTGGAGACTGTCATACAAGCTGATTGATTGTGTACCTAATAAGTTTACTAGTCGATTTACTTTTTACTGACAAGCAATAAGGAATGATACCAATTGAAACGAATGTGTTATTAAAATTTAAGATTTTGAAGATTTATATTTTTTTTAAATACAGTTATTAACATTTACGAACTTCTTTATTTATCTGCCCATCATTACTCCTGCAAAATTACGAAAACAATTTTTATTCGCAAAACTAGTCAGGTATCTGACAGATGCCGCGCGTGTATCGGTATTTCACCAGGGGCGCGTGTAATGAGTGTCATTTATTGATGGGGAACCTCGACTTCCCGAGGGTACATTTCTACTGGTTGACCACTCTAAAAATGTCGATATTCACCGAAAACATGGCACGAGACAGATTTTCCAAACTGCGGACACATCTCCACCTCATTGGTAACATGTGTGAAGATAGGACGACCGGTTAAAAAATTTGGGCGATTTTCGAGTCACGGCAACGATGTGTTCAACTGCCGGCTGAAAAAGAACTGTGCGTAGATGAGCAAATGGCCCCTTTTCGCGGAAAATTTTCATTGCTGCTGTACGTGAAAGGGAAGCCGAACCCATGGGGAATCAAATTATTTTTCTTTGTGGAAAATCGGGAGTGCCTTATGACTTCATATTGTACCAGGGAGAGAAAACGGAGGTGAGTTCCGATGTACTGAAGAACCTAGGATTGGCAGCAGGAGTCTATACCTTAGCTTGAAACAAGACTCGCTGACCAGCACCGCGAACTCTATTTCGATAATTATTTTAGTAATTACCACCTTTTACGTCTTTTAAAAAAAGAGGAATTGTTATTGTTATTTTCGCTTGGCTTTTATCGTTCAAGGTTAATTGTTTTACGTTTTGTTCAATATCGTTTAAGGTTTCATCGTTTTGTTCTCGATGAAATGTCGAAAATTAAAGTTAAATCAAGCACTTAAATGAAAACATTTTTGTCAGAATTTGCTGAGTTAAAAAGTGACGGGGACATTGTTTTGCATAATATGTGATGTTAGTGTTAGTCACGATCCAAGAGGGACCGTTTTACAGCATTTTAAAACATCGAAACATTAGGAAAGAGCAAGCAAAAATAAAAATTCTTCTCAACAAAGCCTCCTACCGACGCAATTTTCCTCTGATTCTCGGAAGTCGGAATTTAATTTTGATTTGTGCAAGGCACTGTTAAGACACTGGTTTATTTCTGAGGCCTTACGCAGGAAGCCTAAAAATCATCCTACTGTTCCTCCGGAAATCAAAAACAACATTCGAAAATTCATTGACGGTATGCCAAGGATAGAATCGCATTGCTTCAACAGACATCAAAGGCCAGAAAGCAAGGATTAAGACCTTCTTTGCTAACAAGAATACGAGCTCTGTGTTGTAAATGGCTGTTTCATAATAAGAGTTAACGGATGCATCACGCCTTTGCGCAATCCACCAAACCTATAATCTACGACTACAGTAATTTCTTGTGTGGATCAATGAAGCGATTAAAACCAGACCGTACATACCTACTATCTGTATGGGATTTAACGAATGTTCCGGGTTTAACATACAAGACAACATGGGCTTAGATACATTGATTTAAAATGGTTTTCTTTGCATTTTGGTTGTGTATCCTCATGCTCTCGGCATCCGCCGACCAGTTTACGGAGGGTCATGGAGACCGTCCAAGGCCTTTTGTTGGAGGATTCGACTGTTCAGGAGACTCTTCTAACATAACCACGATATCCACTAAAGATATGAACTGTGCCCAGATTTCGCTTCCCATACAACATCGGAATTGACGAACGTCATCGTAGTGGTCATTAAGAAGCACACACACGTAATGGTAACGCGATGCTCACTGACTAGATCATCTCTGATTTTCTATTGTGGAATGCACTCTCACTCTTCTATGGTGAGTTCCGGCATCGCTCATGATATGCCGGTCAGAATCAATCAGGAAGAATGCATTAGGATGGTCGAACAAGGAAAGTATACTGATAATACGGGAAAACTCATTACGGGCGTGGAAGTCAACAGAACTACTAATTTTGACAGTACCGACGTAGGAAGCGTTGACAAGGACGGGAAATGTTTGGGAGCTTCTTTAGTTTACAGAGGCGTGGACTACACCAACGTCGTACGTATCAATTCGTACAAACTGAAAGTAACCCAACATTTAGAGATTGTAGATCTTCAGCAATCATCTCTCATCACGAAAGAAGGTATCTATTTCAGGTACAGAGACGGATCTGCATATACCGACGAATTAGGCCTAGTTATGTGGAAAATTGAGGATCATGACTCGAACTGTGGTAGGCACGAATATGACCAGGTGTACTCAGGAGTCGCAAACTTGACATCCTTGGACGGTGGATCCAAAGTACTAACCGTAGAATCGGAGGATAAGAGACTCGCGGTTGTCCTTAAGAAGGCGTCCATCATATGCGGGATGCACGCTTACGCGACGGAGCATAACGAACTTTCTGTCATCATAAATCCCTCCGTCGCAAGCCCTTTCAAGCCTAATACGCTAGATACCGCGGACATTGACATCTACTTGAACACGAATCTGAAATTTATATACGTGGAGAGGAACGTGAAGAATCGCACGACTGACCTTTACAACATATTCTCTACCCGGTACTGCAAGCTGAACGAGAGGACATTGTTGATGTTACTTTCCAAAGCCAGGAAGGCACCGGAGGAATTCGCATGGGTTTACACTCAACGACCTGGATACACGGCGATTCTACGGGGGGAGGTCATTCACCTGATTCAATGCGAGGCTGTTATAACCACATATAGGACCACTGACGGATGTTTCTCCGAACTGCCGGTGACGTACAAGAACACGAGCATGTTCTTAAAGCCGACAACGAGGATCCTTGTGACCATAGGGACCCCCGTCCCTTGCAACCCGCTGACGCCCACAATGCTTCACGTAGGAGAATCTTGGATCAAAGTAGGAGGAGAAGGTTATGTCCCCCGACCTCCCAAAACGCTGAAATCGGATTTCGATGACATCTGGTCTTACGGAGAAATTGTTTCTGTCAAGCACATTGGATATCTATCCAAGGAGGAAATCGAGAGCTACCACAGGTCCATCACGACCCCATTAGAGCGTAACGCGATAACTTCCACTTTCGCTGCTCGAGTGGAATCTAACGGGTATGTCGGATCTCAGGGCTTGAATTTTGGCGCCGGTTTGGATATGGACTCCATTACTAATCAAATCCAGCTTGACATGATGGACCGCATATACGGATGGTTTTCCTGGATAATGGCCAGAGTGAACGGGATCATGGGAATCATCTTCCTGTATGACATGATCTGTTCACTCGTCAGACTCGGGATCAACTTGTTCTTCCTTTATCTGAAATACGGATTGTCCAAGCAGCTTCTCTACGCGGTAACACCTGCTATCACTAAGCACATGCTCTACGGAGGCGAGGTATACGTGGCCAGGTTCCGTAGGAAACATCCTCCTAGTGCACCCCGCGTAGACGTTGATGGAGAGGGAAATCCTGTCGAGGATATCGACGATAAAAATAGTCCAGATGTTCAGTTATATCCTTCAGTTCCTGATCCTCCGTCCGCCGTATCGAAGAGGAATTTCTACTGAGCACCCTGAACATTAAGAAGCCGATTTGGGTTCGTGTCAGGTCTAGCGTTTATTGATTTAAAAAAAAAAAAAAAAAAAAAAAAAAAAAAAGGAGGAATAAGATATAAATAGACGTAACAAAGGGACAGGAGTTAGGATAGGCAAATCGGCTTAGCACGTCTCTGGGAGTAGCATTATTGATAAGACACCCCAGTATCCACATTAAGAGAGAAACGGGGTGTAAAGGTATCTTTAACCCTATGGTTTCATATGTACAATATCGGAAGGGGTAGTCCTCCCTAAAAAAGGAGGGGAGAAGAGTTAAACATTAATTTCTCGGAATTTGAAGCCTCTTTCATAGATATAGAATCAGGAAAAATATTTTCCTTTGTTGATATTCCTTAACGTTTTGTTTATTTTCAAGGTTTCTGTTTTAAAAATATGTATTTTTTACCTCCAATATTATTAAAGATTAGTGTTTTCAAATCATTATATAAAATTATTACTTATTATTATTGTTTTATCAGTTTTAATCGTGAAATTGTAAACGTATTATTAGATAGGAGGTATTTCCTGCGCTTCATTTGTAAATCAAATTTAAGTAGATAGAAGATTCTTGAATTGTAAAAAGTAAAAGACTAAACTAGACTTAATAATTTTTAAAACATTAATAATTTATTTTTATATAAGTATTGGAGGCTAGAATTAATTAGGTACCTACTTAATTAATAGTTTTTCATCCTTTTTCAGATGTATTCAAACCGAACGAAGCGCATTCTTCAACTTGCGACGACAAACACGTTCGTGTTAAAGAAAAAGAGAGTTCAGTTGTTACTGAAAACAACAGTATCGACGTCGAAAATATTCCTATAATTTTCGAAGACGATCAAACCTTTCAAACTAGTCATCTTAAACCAAGTTCCCAAACAAATGACAACGATTTAACGTCTGTGATATTTGATAAGACTGTGCCTGAGCAAGACTATTTGCCGTTCATGCAAACATGTGATAATTTTGAGATACCTCAGTTTGATAATGAGCTTTCTCTAGAGTTGATACCTGACCGTGATTCAGCATAAATTCAGCATAAAATTGAACCGAATTGGACCGCAATTGAAAGAATAAGCCGTAGTATAAAGCCAAGCAAGAGTCCGTACTCAGTACAGAGGACCCAATTTCCACTGACTCCGGCAGAAGCTATCACAATCCATAAAAGCCAGGGTGGAACATATAAAGAAGTTTGTGTCCATTTAAAAAAAGGATTGACAAGAACAAGTTTATATGTGGCTTTGAGTAGATGTACATCGTTGAGTGGGCTATACTTGATCGGGATTTTCGTTCCTCCAAAACCAGCAAGATGATGATAAAGTAATGTTGGAGGTACGACGTCTCGCGAACAACGAACTGGTTCTATCAAGTCCTCTCGTTTCGCAGTTTCAAAACGAATTCACAATAGTTTATCAAAATGTTCAAAGTTTGAATAACAAGTATCATTGGGCCGATTTCAAAAACTTCATGACTCTGAATAGGCCAGCGTTGATGATTGCCGCAGAGACTTGGACTCTTGGCGGGGACAATCTCAACATAGACGGATACGATATAATTTTTGAAATCCACGGTAGCGAACAATACCGATACCCATACGGAGTAGTTATTTACAAAAGAAAAGACGTTTACATTAAAATGAATATTATATCGTATCATGAAGAAAAAGAAAAGATGCGATGTTGCATAGTAGGAATGAAATGTGAAAATTTGTCCATCGTCACAGGATATCGATCGCCCAACTCCAATATTGATTACTTTAACAGCCAGATACTTACAATATTAGATCAAATCCAGGAAGCTGCATCTAAGAAAATTATCGTGTTGGGGGATTTTAATTTTAACACTCACGATAACCCACTGCCTAAATTTTATAAACATTTATTAAGAAAAGGATTAAGCAATCGACTTCCGGAAAAAGCTGTGACAACGGACTACATGACAGCGATAGACTGTGTATTTTCGAATTATAACCATTTTGCTGAAGTGATCGAAACAATACACAGCTATCATAAGGCTCTTCTCGTCGTCGACGATATTGGTACTTATTTTTTTTTTTTTAATTTTTTTTTATTAATTCTTTACATATTATAATAGACATGAATGGATATTCCATTTATGGAGAAGGAAGCAAAAGTACCTAAAAATCATCAAAACTCGAACTATACGATCGTCTCTTCTCGTTCTTACCAGTATAATATGCCTGCATTATTTTTTTTTAAAGATTTTTTTAAAAGAAGTTAAATCAGGTGATAGAAAAACCATAAAAATTGTTTTAAAAACTATCGTGAGTACCTATTAACATTACACTATTTATTTCAGCGTTAATTTAATATTTTCTAAAGTTATATAATATAGATAAAACAGAAAATAAATAATGGGTCCGAAAAAAAATATTGTCCGATTGAAAACGATTGTCCATATCGTTGTAGGCTACAATGGATATTGCTGAATTTTCATTAAACAAAAATGAATCGTTTAATAACAAGAATAACTCAAAGGACCTCTTCCCTGATGATGGATTGGATGAAATAATGGTTTAACTTTTTTCTTTAATACAAAATAATATAATAATGTAATAATCCATATCGTTGTAGGCTAAAATGGATATTCCTGAATTTTCTTTTAAAAAAATGAATCGTTTAATAACAAGAATAACTCAAAGGACCTCTTCCCTGATGATGGATTGGATGAAATAATGGTTTAACTTTTTTTCTTTAATACAAAATAATATAATAATGTAATAATCCATATCGTTGTAGGCTAAAATGGATATTCCTGAATTTTCTTTTTAAAAAAAATGAATCGTTTAATAACAAGAATAACTCAAAGGACCTCTTCCCTGATGATGGATTGGATGAAATAATGGTTTAACTTTTTTCTTTAATACAAATAATATAATAATGTAATAATCCATATCGTTGTAGGCTACAATGGATATTCCTGAATTTTCTTTAAAAAAAAATGAATCGTTTAATAACAATAATAACTCAAAGGACCTCTTCCCTGATGATGGATTGGATGAAATAATGGTTTAACTTTTTTTCTTAATACTAAATAAAATAATAATGTAATAATCCATATCGTTGTAGGCTACAATGAAGAAGTGTTGCAAGCAATATCTGCAAAAGAAAAAATTAAAATCTCCAAACGTGGGTTGTTGATGAGTTCAAGGTATCCCACATTCGGTGCGTCTCCTGATGGTTATGCCGAATCACCATCAGGAAATTTTGTCATAGAAAAAAATGTTCTTTGTCCACAGCCACGTTCCAAAATAACATAAAGCCAGATGGGTCCATCGGCCCAAAATATATTGCGCAAATGAATTTGCAAATGCGATTTGCATGTGTAGAAAAGGCACTATTTGTAGTAGCTCACCCTGACTTTGAAGTGTCGAAGAAATTCCAAAAAGTCTGGGTCACAATAGACAACAATTTATTAGATAATTTAATTACTAAAAGTTTGGATTTTTGGGATAAGTGCATTTTTAAATTTATATGCCAAGACTAGTTTTTAAAATCGTTCTTAATAAAGAGTTTATTGTTAAAACGTAGTTCTTTCTTCGTTTACTACGTCGCCGAGAATACGGAACGGAACCGGACGTCTCGGCTCATCGGAACCGGACTCAGATTGCATCATCCATCACTCATCACTAAAACTGTAAGTCAGGCTCTTTAATTAATTCCCTATCCTAATTATTTATCCTAAATAATTTATCCTTTTTTTCCCTAGGGGGCGGTCATGTGACGTCACAATCTAACCTTACTTATCACCCTTATCTCAAACTAGACATACCATCCTAAACAATACATTGATTTAGATAGCTATAACTTTAATTATTCGTATTTATCCATACTTAAAGTTATTTATCGTCGGATTTTTTTTTATTTTCGGTTGCGTATGCCTCTTTACATTGTTTCAGAACAATTTGCCATCGTTTTTGAAGCATTTTTAGCCGTTATTCTGGGTCATTGGCCTGTGCTTTGTATCCCTTCCGGCTTCCACCCTTCACTTTAGTCTCAACTCTCAGCCCTTTAAGTTAAATTAAAATTTTCAAATGTAATAAATAATAATAATAATAATAATAATGATTTATTATTATGGGTGTTGTTTAAACGCAATGTAATTTACCCATCATTGTTTTAGTCTCGAGGATGGTTCAGAAGACGCCAGAGACTTTCCTTCGATTACAAACATGGACATTACGCATTACTTATTGTACAAGAAAAGTGCGTATTCCATGGAAGAATTCAGAAATTATAAATCTTTGGACTCGTATAAAAACTTTCGATCAGGCTACCTTACATCATTGGTATCCCTAAAGATAAACGAGTTCTGCGTAGTGCGTTCTAAAGTATGTACATGCTAAGTCAAATATGTGTGAATTACATCCTATTTTATTCTTTAAGGTTCGTCATTCGCAGAAAGTAAAAGGAAAGCCTACAAACACATGGGTCATCGCCAAATCCTTTGGAGAGATTGTATGCGCTCACTGCGACTGCGTTGCAGGCCTTGGTGAAGTGTGCAGTCATGTCGGATCGACACTTTTCGCTGTTGAGGACAAGGTCAGGACATATAATGAGGGCGAATCGTGTACCGATAAAGAAGCCTACTGGAAACTTCCTTCTAGTAAGGTTTTGATATGTCTGTTGCGATGGTGTAACCAATTACAATTTTTTAGCTTTCCTAGGTTCTATGAGCACCGTTGGTGATATTGCCTACAAAGATGACTGGGAGAGGACTGAACCACTTTCAGATAGTCTTGGCCATCCACCACTACCCGAACCGGATGAGAAATCAAAACAGGACTTTCTGCGAGGACTTCAAGAGGCTGGAGAAGTTTGTGCCGTTTTTTCTGTTGTGGAACCCTTCTGTCGAGGTAGAGAGGAATCCTCTGGCCTTGTCAAGTGCTTATACAAGGCTGAGTACGAGCAAAAATCATTGAAAGAATTGATAGAAATCGGTAAAACAATTAGTCTTAAAATTTGTGACCCCATTGCCATAGAGGAATTGACAATGGGTCAAAGTGAAAATCCAAAATGGCAAGAGTTAAGGGAAGGCCGAATTACTGCATCAGTTTTTAAACAAGTTTGCCGTACAAATTTAGATGTACCATCAATGTCTCTATTAAAACGGATCTCTTATCCTTCTTCAACTAAGTTTACATCGATTCGTACGTCTTATGGATGTGAGCACGAGAAGGAAGCTCTCGAAACTTATTCTTTATATGAAGCAAACTCACATGGACTTTAAAATTAGAAACTGTGGGTTGATTTAGAACAACGATTATCCCTGCCTCTGTGCAAGTCCTGATTCAATAATGGAATGCGGTTGTTGTGGTAAAGGTGTTGTCGAGGTTAAATGCCCGCACTGTGCGAAGTACGGAGATCTATTGGAAGAAATTTTGGCTTTAAAAATTCCTTCATTACAGTTACTGGCAGCGGTATTCAAGATTATTTTCTCTCTCGGCAGCATACATATTATTTCCAAATGCAAATGCAAATGGCGATTGCACAAGTAAAGTTTGGGGATTTTTTTGTGTGGAATAATAAACAATTTTTCCATCAGAGAATAATTTTGATGAAGATTTTTGGCAACAAAATGTTCCTAAAGCACTCGAGTATCATGAGACTATCGTTATGCCGGAAATTCTAGGAAGATATTTTACAAAAACAAAACTGAAGTAATTTTAACAATTATTATAACATAAATGTGTAGTATGTAATTTTTGTTATATTTTATTAAGTATGTATCTTAACCTTAAGTTTTAACTTGTTTTTCTCACTGTACCTTGCCTTATTTATAAAAAAAATTATGAATAAATGTGTTAACTTCAGACAGCTTTTACTTAGTAAAAAAATTGTACCTTTTCTTGGTTTCTCTCCCATCTCTATTATTAACTATAATAAGCATTAAGCTGCCTATTCATCTTCTACTGCGGCACCACTGAAGGACACAAATTACACAATGAGCAAACAACTACAGCGATTTGATCGATCACAGAAATTCCATTGTTTTTTTGCTGTAGAAGATGAATTGGCAGCTTATTGTGCATAATTGTGTATTTATTTTTTACATTCGCTATAACTCTTTCGACGTGAATTCTAACATTAGAGAGCTTACGCCCTTTTTCAACCTCTTGAGGTGTAAATTGTTTCCTACCTTTTAAAAAGGGAGGAGTTGCCACATGTGCCAGGCACATGTGGACTTGGTCGCTTATCAAAAAGCCCCTGTCAGCGAGAACTATGTCTCCAGGGTTTAGCTTGTCGAGAATCCCCGAATCTAGGGTGAGAAATTTGTCTGAAGCTCTACCTCCATAACCCTGGGAGATGAAAGAAACAGACCATATTGGGGTTATTGCAATTAAAAATTTTACTGTAGTATGACTTTTATAATGCGAGAAGTGTTGGGAAGCTGCCTCCTTACCAGAGGGAGACTCACAAAAAACTTCAAAGCAATAAGTTTAGAACGTGTGTACCTTCGTCAGCAACAACAGCAACACAGTCTGCCAATGACACTTCTTCTACCGATGATGAGAATGAAACGGAAAATGGCAAAAGCCATGGTGGTACCCCACTTGCCGTCCCTGACGGCGGTATGAAGAACAGAGAAAGCCAAGGCGCAAAGAATAGCCTCGCTGGCCCGCCAAGTAGCGTTGTACAGACTGCTAATAGCCAGACATTTTTACGCGAGTGGTTTCAAAAATTACCAAAGTTACCTAGTCACTATAAAAGGAAAAGTAGTAATAAGTGTCTTAATTTTATCCAATCAATAACTAATTGTTGTTTACTATTTAAATGTTGCAGGACGAAAAACATTTAAAACGACAATTAAAGATCCTGCAAGATATATTTTCAAGTGTTATTCACGCACCCGAATTTCGCAGAAAATGATCACGAAGACGCTCATGAGTTATTCAATTCAATTTTCCTATTGTTACATGAGACTAACAATTTAACTGAAGAGTGTGACAGATTCGATTGTAAATGCATTCTAAATTCATTATTCGTGGCGGAGTTGGAATCCAAAATGCCCCGGCCGGTGACGTGTATGTTATCGTCGCGGAGGAGTTCGGAAAGGATCTGACCAAAGATCATATAAGATCAGATCCTTTCCAGACTCCAGGCAAGCAATAGGCGGTTGCGCATCGACAGACGGGCTCCTTGGGTCGACCGCTCCAGTGAGGGAGGTAAAGTTTGGACCTCCGTCATGGACGGGGAGTTCCTGGAGGCCCTGAAGTCAGAGGGCATGATGGCCTATTTTCTAAGTTTAGAGCGTGGGATGGGGAGACATCCAAGGGAGTTACTCCCGGCAGGCTCCAAGAATCGACCATCCAAGAAGAAGAAGACGTTGAAAACTTAGAAGTTAATGAAATCGAGATTTAGGAGGAGCCGTTAAACTGATATTATAAGTTGGAGTCAACTTTATGAGCTATATCAATATGATTGTGAAGAGAAAAAGTTGGAAGAAAAAGGATCCAGAATCAGAACAAGAGACGTAAATCCCGACCGAAAAAAATCCTTATAAACATCAATCCTTCCCAATCCCTTCCTTACCTCAAGACCAACAACGGTTTGAGAGTTCTAATAGATACCGGTAGTTCTGGCAGTTTCGTTAATAATGAACTAGTTCAAAATTTGAAGTTAACAAAAGACAAATTCGTAGTTTCTTCCATTCACGGTGAAACAAAGGGAACCCATAGTGTTAAATTACCTGTGTGGTACATTTCTTGTAGTTAGGTTGGCACCACTGATATAAACATAAGATTGTTTGGCCTTCAGACCATTTACTTTTTTAAGAAAGCACATTGTCGCTAAAAAATTATGCTATTAGCCTATTACTTATGTTTGTGAAATAAAAGGAAGCCACTTAGGCTAATCGCCTATTATATTCTCTGATCAACGATGAAGACAAAGACAAGAGATCATCGCCTGAGAAGAGTGAAAGAGAAGACGCACGGAAGAATGAGGTTAGTCCAGAGCGAAGTAATAGTCACATGTCCCGTATTCATTTTAGAGACATGGAGGGGTCGGTTTGCGACTTTTTCGGCACCACCGGAATTTCTGTTGAGAATTGGATCTTTAAGATAGGTAAAAACAGAGAGCTGTTTAAATGGACGGATCTGGAGACCTACCTAATTGCCAAGAAGCATTTAAAAGGATCCGCCCAGACATTTGTTGCTGGTGAAAGAGACTAACTACCTGGACTGAACTTAATGATAACTTGTTTTTCCCCGATCTAAAAACCAAAAGCACTTACTATGTATACAATTTTCACCCTGCCTTTGACATGCTATTAGGAACAGATAACATGAAAGAAATGAAAGCCTCTATACACTATGACGAAAATGTCGTCCGTGCCAAAAACAATGAAAGTAAGATAGAATATTACCAAATACCCCAAGAGCCTCTACAATATCTGAAGGTTTGTTTTATATTATTTACTTTTCAAATTATAGAGAGATTTTTTTTTGTTTTTGGTTGGTAGCGCTGTTACCTCACCTATGTTTATAAGAATCAAGGTTGTTGTCGGTCGAAAAAGGCACATGGGCATTTTTCGTGTCAATAAACGGTTAATTGCAAGTGTAATTTTTTTTTTTTTTTTTTTTTTTTTTATAAAAAAAAGAGTAGATATAACCAATGAGCAAGAGGCTTACTCTTCCTATTGGTTAATCTACTCTTTTTTTGATACTTGTTGGGCCTCAGGCCGTTACAAGGGGGGAGGGGGGTTGGACCCAGGCGGGGGCTTTCGCCATAATGCCGTGGCGCCCTTTTTTCGGGACCAACTACCAGAGGAGTGGCCTAACTAAATTATCCACAGATTTTGTAGAGGGATATTTTAATTGGAATTTTACTTCCAACCAAAATCCCTATACCCAACTGGGATCGAACCCCGGTCTTCCGTGGTGTGAGTCAGAGACTGAACCCACCAGCCACGGAGCCGGTTACAAGTGTAATTTATTCATAAACATCTTAAAATCTCCTCAACTATCAAAAAACTACATTTTTGGTCCTCATCGGGTCGGATTGGAGGAGATTACGGAATCTACGGACGGCTTTTATATAAATATTTACGGTCGGATCATCATCATCAGTAACCTCTACGGTCGGATTGATCATTTGGAGTCTACGGTCGGATTGATCATTGGAATCTACGGACGGATCTCCTTTGGATCTTCATTCTCTCTTGGACATCACTTCGGATCGTTCGCCTAAGACGCCAAAGTCGCAGTAAGTCAGGCTTATCTAATTCTCATTTTTATCTTATTATCCTAATTTCCTCACGTTTTCCTGGGTTAATTTCTTCAATAATCAAAAATGTCAGACATGATAAGGGCACAAGTTAAGATGAAAACGACTAAAGCGTCGATTTCAAAAATGTACAACTACGTCACATCTCAAGAATTCCAAGACGAAGTTACGGTAACGAGTTTACAATTGAAGTTAGACAGACTCAACATTAATTTCTCGGAATTTGAAGCTCTTTCATAGATATAGAATCAGGAAAATATTTCCTTTGTTGATATTCCTTAACGTTTTGTTTATTTCAAGGTTCTGTTTTAAAAATATGTATTTTTACCTCCATATATTAAAGATTAGTGTTTTCAATCATTATATAAAATTATTACTTATTATTATGTTTTATCAGTTTTAATCGTGAAATTGTAAACGTATTATAGATAGGAGGTATTTCCTGCGCTTCATTTGTAAATCAAATTTAAGTAGATAGAAGATTCTTGAATGTAAAAAGTAAAAGACTAAGTCTCTTCCAGTATCGATTTAAACGTGCAAAGTTTTCTCAGAACGAAAGCCAAATGCCCGTTAATTTCTTCGAAGCAACAAGTGGGGGTTGGTCCAAATCCTCCCCTGCTCCTCATTCATTCTTGATTTGAACAGCGTTCTCGAAACGTAAGTAAGCTCCTCATTTTCTACATTTTGTTTTAATATCTGGTGACCTTATATGAAAAAAATGATCAGCATTGATTTTCCCTTATTAATAATCACTCAAAATTGTTTACTGCATTAATTTATAATTTTTTAGTTTCAAAATGAGAAAAACCCACAAAATCGAAACCAACGTCGCCCCCGACGACCCCGCCCCCCACCCGTCCACCGCCACCGAGGAAGAAAATCGGTAAGTAATCTTAATCAAATTTTCTACATAATAATTTTCAATCCTTAAGTTTAGTTTTTTATGGTTTTTTCGACCTACATTTTGACAGACAATAATTAACATCTTAATTCGTCCTTTATTTACTTATTCCTTTAGAAGTGCATTTTTTTTAAATTTATTTCATTTATTTAATAAAACTTTTTATTTAATCAAATTCAACTTATTCATTTAATTTTATTTATTAATTACAGAAGAGCGTTGATCAGTTACGTGGACACGTTGCTGGCGGAGGGTCACCCCGGCGCAGATTCGGACTGCCGCCGCCCTCCTTGAGGAAGTAAGTAATAATTTTTTTTTTTTTTTTTTTTTTTTTTTTTTTCTCTTTTTATTAATTTATTATTTTTCTTTTACAGATGATCAGGAGGAAGCGGAGAAAAGGGCCGGGGAGGCCTTCCAAAATGCACGAGAACACTAAATATGTAAAATAAGAGCAAATTTTTAGTCCTTTGCAAAAAAAAACTTTAAGACCTCTGCGAGGGCGTGTAAAAAATTAATCAAAGCAGGTTTGGACGAGCCAGGCGCAAAATATTGAACTAGCTAAACTTTAAAAAAAATTTGAATTTATACCGGGAAATTATTAAATATTTTATTAATAAAATTATCAGATGTTTTCTAGGGCTCAGTGGCGCATTTTTCTTATATTATCATTTTATAACATAATTGAATAGGTGTCCGGAAGAAGGGCCTATGTCACGATTTTTCGAAACTCAGGTTTTTGTCGAATATGGGTCAGTGTCAAGTGGTGTACGTATTGCCATGTTTATTAGTTGAAAAGGAAGCCGCTAGAGGTCAAGAGAATCACAATCGTTGAGAGAAATCACAAACTTGAAGTGGAAGAAGGGCCTATGTTATCATCACGACAGTTGCCACTCACCAACATATATAATGGATATAATGGAAGAAGGGCCTATGTCACTTTCGCTTACTTTATTGCAAATACTAATGGGATGTTTTTGTATTGAAGCTCCTGTAAAATTAGGAAAACGTGACTAGGCCCATCTTCCGGACACCTATTCAATTATATATTTTGTGTTTATACATATTAATTTTAATCATGAAAAGAAATCTACCTTTTAGTCCCTGCTACCGCAGGGTCATTTTTTTTCTTTCTTTCATTTCACATAATTTATTATTACAATTAAACGATATAGAAAAGAGAAGCTCATCCCGCAACCACGAGGGGCGCTGCAGTCGCAGGCGGGCGTCCCTCTTAGGTAGCCCCTCCGTACTTTTTCCTCAATATTGAAATTTGACCATTTTTCCAAGCTTTTTGTTTTACAAAAGATAATTTTATGTTGTTAGGTATAAAAATTCAAAAAAATGTAGATAAATCTAAAGTTAAAATTCCTTTTGA
Source organism: Orius insidiosus (assembly GCA_014119065.1). Lineage (NCBI taxonomy): Eukaryota > Metazoa > Arthropoda > Insecta > Hemiptera > Anthocoridae > Orius > Orius insidiosus. The sequence continues at coordinate 18,329 of JACGAQ010001138.1, read as the reverse complement.
TAAACTTGGATAAACTGGTAGTGGCCGTTACTTGCAATTCAGTTCATGTTAAGTACAGTTTGTTTATTTCATACGTTTTTAACTTCCTTAAAGAAGTTATTGTGGTACATCCTCGCCGGGTTTGTAGTTCATCCCGCAACCACCGAAGCTGGTAGCATAATCTACGATCAACACGAGAAAGAGGACAAACAGCATGGAAGGACATCAAATTTATCATCAAATTAATTCAGGAGAGACGACGTAAGTACAATACCTATTATATTTATCTTTATTCTTGATGTAGTTCCCTACATACTTAAGAAATAAGAATTTTTAACAATAAATAAATACATGCGGCTTCTCTAACCTGTTGAATTTGTGACAGAGTGTTTTCAAGTCATTTAGAGTCATTAATTGTACTTATAATTGTGGGATTCCTCCCTTACCTATAAATATTACTATTAGAAAGTAAAAACACTTTTTCTTAGTAAAAACATTTTTCTATAGACCGATCGATCTCTCGCTGAGAGCTAGCCCACCGTCGGAGAGGTTAGTCTCATCACCCCTCCCTGGACCGTCTGGGACTAGCGCGTAAGTTGGTTTGACAATTTTATGAATTTTCTGCTCATGAAATATTTCTACAGACCGATCGATCTCTCGCTGAGAGCTAGCCCACCGTCAGAGAGGATAGTCTCATCACCCCTCCCTGGACGGGGGCTCTCTATTATAAGACGAAACTTAAAGTGCATAATTTTACCATCTACAATTTAAAAACTAAGGACACACACTGCTACTTCTGGGATGAACCGAAGGCGGTGTCACTGCTGACGAATTTGCCACTATTCTCTTCAAATTCATTTCTACAAAAATAGACAGATCCAAAATTAATACAGTGATATTGATAAGTGATGGGTGCTCTTATCAAACCGCAACTCTATAATGGCAAACGCTATGCTCCTAGCGAGCAAAGTAACTGGACTTCACATTATACAGAAATACCTGACCAAAGGACACACCCAGATGGAAGTGGACTCCGTTCACGCTACGACCGAGCGGGAGTTCAGGAACCGTGATGTATACCTACCATCAGGCTACATTGCAGCCGCACGGCGTGCCAGACGTCAACCAAGACCATACGACGTCATCCAGTTGGACTTCAACTACTTTTTGAACTTCCGAAAATTAAAAATGGTCCGTAACCTGCGCCCAGGCCAAAGGAAAGGCGATCCTACCGTCATGGATCTAAAATGTATCTATTACACTCCTGATGGGACCATTCTCGTGAAGACTGAATTTAACCAAGAATATTTTCCGTTGCCACAACGAATCTCGTCCATCGTCAACGAAGAATTACCTCCTCCCCTTTACACGAAGAGACTGTCGATAAAAGCGTCTTTAAAGACTTACAGGATCTCAAGGAAGTGCTTCCTAAAGACGCTCATAATTTTTATGATAGCCTTCCTTACGCCTAATTACCTAATTAACCTAAATAACCTAATTACCTTTGTAAAGCCTTTTTGAGGCGTTTTTGAGGCTTTTTGAGGCTTTTTTAAGGCTGTTTTTCCATTGAAAAAATTAAAACTTTGTTTTTTACTTCTGGTTTTTATTCAATACCCACTCAATCGTTCTGGTTTTATCTCCTCTAAGGTAGGTACTATGGCGGGATGAGGATTTTTACGTTTAAATTACCTAAACCTTAGGAATAAGCAAAATGCAGAAATTACAATTTTCGGGGTTCATTAATATTCCTAAAATTAGGTACTTAAGTATGTATCCAAGCATCGCTGAATTGGTGTGATAACCTGATATCTCTATGTTTTTTAAAATGATAACCTCGTAACTGGTGGATACAAAATATTATAAATAGATTTTGCTATTATAGGCTAAAGTTTTGAAATCAAGACCTCGAACTGGAACTATAGTGGCTTAAAGAAATGCCCATCTGCATTTTGTGACTTACTATCTGTTTTTTGTCCCTCCTGTAAAATTTGGTTTTTCGAGATACGAGGTTATCATATGATGCCATCGTTATGTTTTACAGTTGACTATCTGGAAAAGGGAGTGATGGTGGAGTATTGCACGGGTCAAACTCTTTGGTCTCTCGCCATTGTTCCCTTTTTGTTTTGCTTATTTGAATAGTTTAAAGTAGTAGACTCTGTTTAAAGTTTAAAAAGTTGTTTTTCAACTCAGATAACATGTGTTATTAAAGGACTTGCATCACGAACTCGAAAGTTACCAGATTCGTGACAAACCAGTTCAATGTATTGTGATTTCAAGAGGAGAGTAAGTATAGAATGTCTACTTGTATGAATTAATTGATTAAAACTCAATATTCTAGAAATATTGCTCTAATGTGAACTATGTTCACATTTATTTTTTAAGTAACTTATTTTATTATATTGCAGATACTACCGTTGCACAAGGTATTCAGATCTTCATTGCCTTGGGAGGATGGTTTGTGATGGTGAAAATGTCGTTTCATCAACAACCCAAACTATGTTCATCCGACTGAGTCCGAGGTGAACATCATTGTTCTACGGTTTCAGTTTTTAAGGAGCAACATAAGGTACATCTGCATCGATGGGACCTTTCCTGTGCGACCACGCACTCCACAGAGTGCACAACTTCTTACAATTTTTGTGGTGGTTGGAACAGTGGTATGCACTTTTTATTTATTTATTTATTTTTTGTTGTACTCAATGAATTTTGGTGCACTTTCTTCTTACTAATACATTCAACAACATTTCATGCAATTAACAATAACTTTTTTTTATTATTAGTTTCAATCTTGATCTTACGTATCTATCTCTGCTATCTCTCTCTTCACTGGAACCTTAACGTTTGTGTCTACATATACGTAAATGACATAGTGTTTTATCTAATCAGCTTCAATAACTCTCAATATCTTTTGTCCAGGCATTCCCGTGCATTTATGCCCTTATGGAGGGCAGAAGAAGAAATGACTACTTGCCGGTACTTGAAACTCTTCGAAGCATTCTTCAAATAGAATGGCGTGGAGTAACCTTTATTACAGACTATGAAATGGGTCTGATTGACTCAGTAGGAACCGTTTTCCCTGAGTCATTTCGGCAGGGATGTTATTCCATTTCACCCAGGTAAATACTTAAGAATTTTATGCATTATTATGAATTATGTTGTAGAGCGTCCGAAGAAGGGTAGTACGCCTGGGACTTCAGGCAGAGGCAAGAAATGAGCAAGTGGCAGGCGTAGTGAGAATGGTATGTACAACAAAAATTTGAACATGCATTTTTCTTTTATCCCTATGAATTGATTTCCTGAACTTTTTGTACCGTACTTTCATGAAATTAATTACATACATTCCTCAGATTATGGCGCTACCTTTTTTGCCGCAGAACAGAGCCCTGGAGGGGTTTGAAGCCATCAGGCAAGAAGTTAGGAACCGTGGGTCCAAAACTTGGAGCCCCTACTTAGATACATTCACAACTTTGGATTGCCAGGGTCCAAAATTTTTCCGTAAGTCTTTAAGTCCTTCTTATTTAATTTTTTTTAAATTTATTTATTATTATTTTTATTTATTTATTTTTTTTTTTAGGTGTACAGATCAGAGCATCGTACAAATAACTTTGCAGAGTCTCACCATGCTCTTCTGAACAGGCGTGGACGTCATCTGCCCGCCTGGCAGTTTTTTTGGTAAAAAGCATTTTATTTTAATAGCCAACACAAATTAATTATCTGTCCTCTACAATTTAGAATTACTCCTCGATTTAGAGAACAGGACTGTGGCTGAATTAAGCCAAATGCGAGAGGAGAGGAGGTGAGTATAGCATGGAACAACTATTTCAATCTATTTATTTACTCAATTCTAATTATATTGCTTAACATAATAACAATAATTTAATATTTTTTGTAACAGATCAGGAATCCTAGACGTGCTAGCCGAATAGCAACTGAGAGAAGTCCAAAGCCAACCAATTAACGACATAGTCATGTACCTACGAAGATGTGGCCACCACTCTGAGAATGTCGTTAACTTCGGTATGTGAAGTATCATTTTACTTAGTAGTAATTCAGGTGTGGGCAGCCTTAGTTAAGTAGGGAAGGAAAAATATAAGATTTCATAAGGCCCCTACAGATCCTAAAAGAAAAAAGAATGGTTCTTACGATGTAATCGCCAGGATAAATGTAATCCAGACACTATCAGAGTGTGCAGTGATCATTTCACTATTGATGATTACGAAGACATAGTAAAAGCTCGGTTGTTAAACTGTGCACCAAGAATTTAAAAAAAAACTGGTGAGTACAATTTTAATTGACCCTTTTTTTAAGGTCTTGCATTTTTTAAACTTTAACATTCGTGCCTGTAATTCATAATATGTGTTGAATAAATCGATTAGTTTATAATACCGATATCGATATGTAAACAAGAAAGTTGGTAGTACTGTATAGAGAGAGTTAAAAAAGACTCAAAGGTTGTATGATGTGCTCCGTGTGTTTTCATATTAAGAATAAAGTTTATACATATATATCGGCGTAATCTATACCTATTAACTGAAAATCAATAGGTTATGGGCCCAGTACACGCTAAAAGTATAAACCGCAAGTTCTTTTAAGTTAACGAAAACTCGGAAAGTGTGGAAACATCAACACGTGTCTTGAGAGGTTAACCCTAATCTACTAATCTTCGTCGTTTCGACGAAGACCCATCCTCTATTGATGCAGCGGCCGATGGGGTAGTAACCAATATCTCGAGAGAACATCCTGTAGAAGCACCGCAAAAGAAAGAAAAATGTCAAAAGGTGACAAGCAAGAAAGAAAGCAAGAAATCGATGGAAATTCCGGATCCTTATTTAATATCGGTCATCAAATGATTGGAAAAGATGGCACTATGTGGAGTACTAAGCCTATAAAAGCTAAATCATCAAAAACCAAAAAATTAACGTTGTTCACGTCCGCCCAGGCCCTACAGCCGAAACTACTTACAGTGAAGATGTGCTCACCAATTTCACACTCCTCTTTTCGACGAAGATTCAACGAGAGAAATATAAATCAAAAAACAGGCGTACCTTTTCCGATGTATCCAGGTTAGAATTAAATGCTTTTCTGGGCATCCTCATATACGATGGTGCAATGAACAACAACCATTGCCCACAAGATACTATTTCAACACGATGTGGTAAAGAGTACTTGGCCGCTTTTTCTAAATCCAGATACGAATTCCTGACTAATGCCTAAGATTCGATGACAGAACCACCAGAGATCGTCAGGATAAATTTGCTCCCGTAAGGGAAATTTGGGTTGTTTTAATTTCCAATTGCAAAAAATATTACAAACCTGGATCATACGTAACGATTGACGAGCAGCTTGTGCCATTTCGGGGCGTTGTCCTTTCCGAATGTATTTGCCATCAAAACCCGATAAGTATGGTATGAAAATTATAATGATGTTCGATAACAGTTCGAAATATATGCTGGATGCTCTGCCTTATCTAGGAAAAGGGTCTTCACCAGCAGGAAAACCAGCGGCAGAATACTTTGTAGAGCAATTAGTTCAAAGTATAAAAGGATCCCATCGAAACCTGACCGTAGACATTGGTTCACAAGCATACCTTATTCAGAAAACTAAAAAACGAATTCAAATTAACTGCGCTTGGTACGATTAGGAAAAATAAAAAAGAACTTCCACAGGACTTCGTGACATAAATTTTCAGAAGCGAAAAGAAATACTTCATTGTTTTTGTTCGACAACGATATGACAGCTGTATCTTACAAACCAAAAAAAACAAATGGTTTGTCTGATTTCAACTCTCACGACGATGACTCTATCTCTGAACATAATAGAAAACCAGAAATGATCCTCAACTATAACGAAACCAAAGGTGCAAGAGATACCTTCGACCAGCTCTGCCATAAATCGAATATGATAAGAAAAACGAAAAGGTGGCCTTTAGCGTTCTTTTACAACATGCTAAATATAGCGACTATCAATAGCTATGTTATATACTGCCAAAACGTATTCAAAAGCTCTGGAATAAAAAAACCATGACAAGGCTAGACTTTCTACTGAAACTAGCTGACGATCTAATGCAAGAATGGCTTCCTGTTCGAATGAACATACCTGGACAGCACACTTCAACAAAACAAACTATATCAGGGATGTTACGTCAATCGGAGCAAACACATTGACAACAATGACCACCCAAATCAGCCCAAACCAAATGCTAAAGAAGCCACTGTCGCTTATGTGATTATAAGAAACGTAGAATGACAAAACAACCTGCGCAAAGTGTTCCACCCATATTTGTGGGGATCACCAAGTAATATACTGTCCTTCTTGTAATGTAAATCAAGTTACCTAAAACTTTTCATATTGTACCAAATAATACTCGTATTAGTATTTTTTAGCTTGTAATGTAATTCAAGTTACCCAGTAATAAATAATACTAATGCCCGGTTTCCAGAACGATCCGTTATTGAACCAATAGTTATAGATTCGATAAAGTTATATGTTCGATAACTTTTTAGTGAGTTTCCGAAACGGAGTAGTCGTTAAGTTATAGGTTCGATAACTATCGGTTCGATAGTTGAACTTCAAGTGAAATCCAACAGGTCGCGCCGTATTTTTCACAATTTTGTTATCTTTTTTGAAAACTTCTTCGTGGTTTCCAAAGCTTAACCTTATCATAAACGAAACGGAAGAACGTGGCGTCGAGTTTACCTTCATTTAAATAAATATTACATATTTACAAATCGGAATACAGTGTTTTATTTTAAAAATGTCGAACGAAAAATCAAGGGCAAAAAACTTTACAGAGCTCGACAAAAATCTGCTAATAGAACTAGCGACGAAATACAAAAACGTGAGTATGATCCTACTAAAATATGCGTTAATTTGTACACGAATACTCTTCGAGTCTTTTCATAATACATAGGTAGTATGTATTAAGTCCCTAATCATAAATTTATGCAGATCATCGATAATAAAAAAACTGATGCAGTCACCGTCGCTCAAAAGAAACAGTACTGGGAGAAAATCTGCACGGAATTCAACAGCCAAACGGACACTGGTCCAAGGAGAGCAAAGCAGCTACAATCATTGTACGATTCTATGAAAAGAAATGCTCGTAAAAACATAGCAGCTGACAGAGTAATATTTTACATTATATTTTGATGCATGTGATCAGTCTCAAGATATAACTTAATTGTTATGCATTAGGTATTTTGAAAAGGAATCTACCTTTTTTTTCTCACTATTTTGGTTAATTTTTTAAGGTGGAACGCTTTAAAACCGGAGGAGGAACTTTTATTAAAAATTCGTCGGAGTTGGACGAAAAAATCGTCAACTTGCTGACTCCTCAGTTTCAACCACTCCATAATCCGTTCGATTCGTCTGCTGAATATTTTAGGGGTGAGTTTACTTCACATCTTGATAATTTTTAATACTTTGTTTGTTACAGAAGGAAGTCAGAGAATCGATGGCTCTGTGAATCCGATAGAAATTATTGATGAGCCTGCGATGGTTCCTGAAAATCTGCAAGGTATGTCCTATTTTGATGTTAATGATGTTCTTACTTCTTGGTTACTATAATTATTCTAGAGGAGGACATGAATAGAAACCGAGAACTTCCTTCTTTATTCTCTGATGGAAACCGAGAACGTCCTTCTTCATTCTCTGATGGAAACCGGGAACGTCCTGCTTTTTTCTCTAATGGAAACAGAGATCTTCCTTCTTTCTCTGATGGAAACAGAGACCTTCCTTCTTCATTCTCTGATATTTTGTTGCAAGGTGATTATACTCGTTTACCTACCTATGAATTTCTTATGGACGATTTTCTCGTCCAACTCCGACAAATTCTTCAAAAAAACTCCTCCGGTTTTAGTGGCCGGATGGTCACTAAATTTTTTATGTACCATAATTATGTACATGGTGATCCTGAAAAGAAAATATTTTGTTCTATCACCCCTCCCCATCCGGAAGGAAATCCCCCCTCCCCCTAATCTGGAGTTTAATTTTTACTTACTTTTTTTTAGATCTAGAAATGGAAAGAAACTCTGCTCCTGTACCGAAAAAGAAAGGTGACATTATTACAAGCCGCATAGAAAAAAGAAAAAATTTGAAGGACTCTTTAGACGTTGAACTCCATCAAAAAAAGTTGAAACTTTTGTCGATTGAAACTGAAATAAGGGAACGAGAACTGGAAATCAAAGAAAAGGAATTGATACTAAAAAACAAATTGATAGAAAAAGCTGACCTGGACTTGCAAACTGCTACATTAGAATATAAACTTAAATTAAATGCACTTGACAAATGTACATACGAAAAAAATACATTGTAATTACATAACATTATATGCATACAAATAAATTTTTTTTATTTTCATGAGGTTCAATTCATTAGTACTTAAACCAAAATTTAAACAAAACTGGCGACCAACGCTCTTCTGTGGATATTTCCACTATGTTCTGCAACAGGTTCGTTAAAACTTGACTGTCGATCCTCAAAATCATCTTCATGAAAGTCGTCAAATCCGGATATCTTTTCTTCAATGGCGATATTGTGGAGAATAGCACATGCCACAATTACTGCCAGCGATGTCTTAGTTTTTAATCGCAGTCCTGTAGAAAGGCAAGGAAATCGGCGCTTGAGTACTCCGAACGTGTGCTCCACGGTGACCCTTGTTTTTATGTGGGCCTCGTTATAACGCTGTTCGTTTGGGGTACCGCAATTATGTATAGGCGTCATCAAATAATTGCGACATGGATAGGCTGAGTCGCCAAGCAAGTAGCCCTTAAATTCACCGGCCTCGAACCGAGCTCTCACTTGGGATTGGTCGAAAACCGTGCTATCATGAACGGACCCAGGCCATCTTGCGACGATGTCTCGAATTTTCCTATTGTGATCACACACAACCTGAACGTTAATAGAGAAGTAGCCCTTTCTATTTCTGTACAGCTCGGCTGTATCACCGCCGGGCGATTGTATGGGAATATGGGTTCCGTCCACACAGCCGATCACGTTCGGAAAAGATTTTATCATATAAAACCCCGATTTTATTGCTACAATTTCCTCCTCGGTGGCCGGCATTTTAATATGTTGAGGCCTCATCTTCGCTATCTCACAAGTCACATTTTTCAGGACCCGGCAAACGGTAGATTTATGTACTCCTACATAATCTCCTACCGTCAATTGGAATGATCCACTGGCATAGAATCTCAATGCCAAGAGTATCTGGTCAATGGACGATAAAGGTTTACCTCTACGAGTGAGTCTTACGAGGTTTTCGCCAAATGTATCGTTCAAATATGCCACTCTCGATTTGGTTAGTCGGTATCTCTCGGTAAACTCACGCCCACTTAATTCCGAAAAGTAATCAACTCGGTTTCTCCATGTCATTGGCCGTTCTATGACCCGCACATATTCTTCATCTGACGATGACGAGGAATCCATTATTAAAGTCAACGAAAAATTAAAGAGTCGAACAGAACAAAAAGAAGTTAAAAAAACAAACAATTGTGATATGACGCACCTCTCTTGATTCTGCTTATAGAATAGATATTGAATGATTTTCGGACCTATAACTTTAGCGAGAGATTTATCGAACCAATAGCCTAAAGATCGTTCTAACAACCCATTTTATCAGTTTTTATGGAGTTATAGAACCAATAGTACTATCGGTTCGATATCTAACGTTCTGGAAACCGGGCATTAGTCATTTCATCAGAATGTGATAATATGAAGACTAAAAAATATTTGTATTTGTGCATGCAATCGAATTACCTAAAATTGTTAGTCATATTATACCAATAATAATGGTATTAGTAATTTTTAGCTTGTAGTGTAAATCAAGTTACCCAGTAATAAGTACCAAGTCATTTTATCAGAATGTGATAATATGGAGACTAAAAAATTTTTATGAATAATTTTTTTTTTATATAGACATTGAAAAGGTTTCAGAAGGAGAAAAAGAAAAACAAAATTATTTATAGGCTTGAGGAGGGGTGATGACAGGCACCCGAAATCGATCGCCAATAAAATAAATGATTTTAATGCATGGTTGGAACGTTCAGAATTTATAACACCAAAAAACATCAAGTTGAACCAACCAAAAAAGAAAAAATACCAATAATTTTATATATACTTTTGAAAATTTAGAAAGTATCTTGAGGTGACGACCCCGAAAAGAACTCTATACCCGATGAACGTGAAAATCCACTAACTCAACTCAAAAATCAACTCCTCTCATCAATCACTCGCGACCCCTCGAAAAACCCAGAAAAGAATATTTCACCCGTCCATTTCAAGAAAAAGAAGTCTACGATGTACATCAATACTACTACAGAGAATGAAAACTACATTGCTCAGAAGCAAGCCTATTAAAAAAAAACCTTTGTCAATTTGGAGCACCGATGAAAAGTATTTCTCAGTTCGATCTGGTCAGCAAGATGGCCCAGAAATACTAATACTCTGAATCGCCACATTCGTCACATATCGAGTACTTCGAAAAATGTTTACAGACAACATTTTCCAACTTTTAGTAAATAACATATTATGTCGAATTTTAATGCGCCAATCTCGCAGCTGAGCTAGGACTCAATATATATAACAAATTGAAGAGTTTGTAAAAGGTTAAATTTTGAGAAGTTTGAAAACAATGTTTATGTACAGAATGAAAACATAAAAAGTGTAAAATTTAAAAGTGTAAATTTGTAAAATTTAACTTTTTTTCATCTAGAGGAGACAAAATTTATCTCTCCTTCCCAAAAAGGGGTTGATTCGGAGGGTGAAAGCGACGATGAAACGCAAACCATTATGTCAGGTGAACCCGAGCCAATCTTCGATGACATAGATTGTTTAGACAATTACATGAAGTGTTTGATGTCGTTGATTTGGAGACACCTGAAGCCTTGGACGACGACGCAGAGGCGAGCCATCGCTTGGAAGAAGTGGCAGCCCTGTTGCTACTTCGAGCTTAGCTTCGCAGCCCCTACGTTCCTCTCCAAGGAAATTGCCTAGGGCTAAACGCTTAAACACAGAAGTTCAGGTCTTTCAAACTTCACAGAGGAAGAAAAACAAAAAAATGACCCTGCTCAGGTAATATTAGCTACAAATCCTAATGTATATATGTTACTTGTTATGATTTTTAGATCTAAATGGACCACTGAGCCTTTTCGAGGAGCTGTGGACATCCCGGCCGAAGCGCCTGTTGAAGGGCCTGCTGAGACAAGGAGCCCATCGAGTACTTCAGCATGTTTTTCAATTAGGAACTAACGTTAGTAAAATATTTAAGTTGAAATATATATTAAATTAAAGAGCAGAAAAAAATAGAAAATATGCCGTTTGAATTTTTTTCCTACGTTCAAAAATAGATTTTTAATGAATTTTGAAATTTGGATAGTGATAAGAAGCTTCTGATGGCGGTGCGGGGGAGACCGAAAACGTGACGTCATTCCCGTCTATTCCGCTCCCTAGCTCATAGCATGAGGCCGTAGCATTTTTTCCGGAACACTTTACGGCCACAGTTTTTCATCCGATTTCCACCAAATTTTCACACAAATTTCTTTAGCCGTTGAACAAGAACTAACGAGGGCGATTTTTGAATTTCGAAAAAATGGCGGAGATATGTCTGTTTGAAATTTCTAAAATTCGCTGCGTCCGAACCGCTGGTCCGATTTCACCAAATTTTCACCAATTACTCCTTATATTTTTAAGAATTTTTGGTATAAAAAATTTGCCACTTTTAATTTTAATTTTTATTTAGTAGGGAGAAATTTCTTACTTCTACCCATTCGAGAGGCACTCCATAGGACAAAGAGCCCATTATGATACATCTAATGGAAATTTTTGGTGGATAACAACCACTGGTAATTTAAATTTAATTTAAAGGGGCAAATTTTTGTAATTTCTTCTTCTATCCTGTTTTTATCCCTTAAAATTTAAATTAAAAAGAGCCCATTATTTCTTCCTTGACACTAAAAAAAAATTCGGAAAAAAAGTAGGTAGGTACTTAGAAAAAAACGCAATTTAAATAAAAAACCGGGAAATTTTTCAAAAAGAAACTTAAAAAATTTTTCGAAAAAACTAACTTGGAAAATTTTTTGAAAAAAAAATGAAAAGTTGGAAAAATTTTCGAAAAAAAAATACTTTCCCCTCCTATATTGTTACTTCTCTTTAAGGAAGTTTTTCGTTGGAAGCTCTTCAAACCAGTACTTATATCCGACAAGTGTTGTACCTATCTGACCATTTGAAGATAAAAAGTAGTAAAAAATAATTATAAAAGTTTAAATGACAAACACAACAAGTCTGTGAACTGGATACGATCATAAATTAAGACTAAGTGGAAGTCCAAGGTTGAAGAGCGTGAGTACGATCAGATCCTTATAGGAGAACGTAGGGTAGTCGGCCCGAAATGGACGAAAGTGACGTCACGCTCCCTTCCCCTCATGAAAGAACGTTCTTATCAAAAGTAAGAAAAGGCGATTTTCAAAAATTCATTAAAATCTATTTTTCAACGCAGAAAAAATTCAAACGGCATTGTTTTTAATTTTTGTACTCTTTCATTTGGAATAAAAAAATTTTTTTGCGTTAGTTCCCAATTCTGAGGTTATTGTCATATTTTATACCAATCAAACTTATATGGCCTTCAGAAAACAGGAACCCCATCAACATATCTCTAAGCCTAATGCAAGATTTTATTGCTATTGAGTTGTTTGATGGGGGTCGTAAAAATGCCTGCTTACACCGACTACTGGGCAATTGACACCAGATATTCCCAAGTCGCGAATATCATGCCGCTAAAAAAGTATGAATTTATGCGCAGATATCTACATTTTTCTGACAACGCGGAGAATGAGACTGAAGACCGGTTCTGCAAAGTCCGGGGTCTACTCGAACTTTGCGAAAAAAATTTTCTTGTTTCGCAAACCTTCGCCACCAATCTATAGATGAAATGATAATACCTTATAAAGGATTCAAAGGAGGGTCAAGGAAACAATATCTCAAGTCCAAACCGAAGAAGTGGGGCTTCAAGGTCTTCGTAAGATGTAGCATTGATGGTTTCGTCCACGACTTCTTATTCTACGATGGAGCAGACACTTTTCGCGGGGTAAATTTCTCCCAGATAGAACAGCAATTCACTTTATCCCCGAAAGTAGTCCTTGCTCTGTGCAAAACTATTATTAATCCAGCTTTATCTGCTGTATACTTTGATAATTTTTTACTACTCTTCCTCTAATTCGGCATCTGAGGTTCGAATACGGTATCCTTTCTCTTGGGACGATCCGGGAAAATAGATTAGGTGGACTAAAACTCATGTCCGAAAAAGAATGAAAAAAAAAGGGAGGGGTTTTTTTCAAGAGGTTACTGATAACAAAAACAACCTAACTGTCGTAAAGTGGCTGGACAACAAGCCGGTCACTTTTGCTAGTTCATTTGTTGGGGCCACTCCTGTGGAAAAAAAAGGAGGTGGTCCAAAGAAGCAAAAGAACGGATTGACGTTAACTGCCCCCAAGTTGTATCTCAATACAACCCACATATGGGGGGTGGATTTGGCAGATATGTTGGTCGCTTGTACCGCACTGCTTACAAAACCAAAAGTGGTATATGCCTATTTTTTCACAGATGGTAGATATCTCGGTGAACAATGCATGGATAGCTTACAGGCGGTACAAAGCGACCAACGATGTAATGCCGCTCAAAAAATTTAGGCTTAGTATCGCCAATAGTTTGGTATCGAGCACAAGGAGTCGTCCTGTTGGAAGACCCTCTCGAGGTGAGAAAAAGGGTTCCCATTCACCATCTCCATCCCCCTCCACTCCATCCCCATTGCCAGTGCCATCCCTAAAACTAGATGAGAGAGGGCATTTGCCGGAATTCGGACAAGAGGAAGGTGTCGACATTGCCGAGATGGCCAAACCAATGTTAAATGTATTAGGTGTGACATGAGATTATGTTTCACAAATGGTAGAAATTGTTTTCTCTCATTTCACCAAAAGTGTAATTGATGAAATGTATTTTTATTTTTTTATAATAAATTTTTATAAACCGATATTTGTGAAATAAAATGTTTAAAAATTGCTTAAACTGTTTAAATTGCTTTCCTTATTGATATATACCTAACTAAAAAATTAATAATGAATCAATGAGAATAATCTTTCAAAAATCAAGTGTATAATGATTTTTTTTTTTAGTGCCGCACTCTTGGCAATGTATCACGGGTGATACAATTCTTCAAAAGCCCATACTAGGACCATAAAATTTATAGATATTTTTTAAATATTTTTTTTAATAACAACAATATACTAATTAACATTAAAAAAATGTTTCATAAAAAATTTCGCAAATTTTTTTTTTTGCCAAGTTAAGGGATAACAATTGGTTCAACGACAATGCCATAAACTTATATATGGAATTGATCAATGCAAAAATACTCAGACACCAAACATCCCAAGAGTCCACGCTTTCAATTGTTTTATGTTTGAAGCGCTCAAGGAAAGCTATGAACGGTCCGTAATTACACGCGAAAACGCTCTGTCGTCGACAAAGATGTTATTATCGTACCCATCATAGAACCAAATCATTGGACTTTAGCCACCATTGAACCCCCAAAGAAAACGATTTCATACTACAACTCTATACCATCTATGAGACATAACGGAAAAAACATAATGTCCAAACTATTGGAATACGTAGAAAAAGAATGGGAGAAAAACGGCTTGCCGAAAATAGAACCATCCGAATGGAATCTACGTATCATGACCAACATCCCGATTCAAACAAACAGTTATGATTGCGGCCTATCTGTGTGGGTAATTTCGCTGCAATTTCATGGCGATTAAAAAAAAATTCTCAAAAATTCCAAATAGGACCAAAGAAACGTGTTTCCGAAATTTTCATACCCGGTGGAGGACGCCCTTAAGATTGATATTTGGAATACCGGACTTAGTTTTTTATGAAGTGGAACCTTTTTTTAGATAAGACTTAGTTCCATCAATTTCTGATCAACCAGATAAACTTAACTGAGAACCTAACATAGGACCTTACCTAACATTAAGAATGTGGATTTTGACAGTACAATTGAATGACAAAACCTCCTTAATATGTGGTTGCTTAGGCTTTTAATAATGTCTATATGGTTAAAATATAGGAGATAGTTTACTCCAAATGAAAGAGCTACTACTAACTTACATTACGAAGCAGTTCGGTTCACTTTTGCAGTACCACTGATGATCTGTTGTGCATTATCAGATGAGACTTGACAGTAGCGAGAAAATTGCAGTGACAAGTTGGCTGTACCAGATGTCATCGTTCTTAAATCTTTCGCGTATCCCAACAGCGATGAAAGAGGTGCTTCACATTCTATTTCCTAAAACATAAAAATTAAACCAGTAATTGACAAGGTTTAGTTTTATGTTTTTTACCTTGTAATCATTATTGTGAATAATATCATGGATTGTTCCCCGCCTCCTTGATAAATCTGACGACACTAATTGCAATAGTGTGATGGTACAGAAACATTCAGTCTCATGAATGGCTCGAGCAATTTGGTTTCTCCTTTTTTTAATATCTATAAGTGGAGGAAAAAAAAAAATCATTAAGAATAATATTTTTAAGAGGGAGTTCATTCATCATAGGGACTACAACAAAATGAGGCCTATAATTCCATTTTCAAAGCTATTCACTTGGTGACACATAATTTATTACCTCTGCTACACACTGAGAAGCTGCAGCAACTATCAAAGGGTCAGGTGTAGCCCTATGAGCCTCATACCAATGAAGAACAGCATGGACGTTGATTACCTAAAAACAAGTTTTTTTTAAATCATAAAATATACTGCATTAAACATACTTCAGAGGAGTACAAAGGGCCTCTTTGTAATGCAGCCTTTACGCCGACCTTTAACTTATTCAAAGTCTGGGGAGGCAAATGAGACAAATTCGCAGCCGAATCACCACTCATATCAAGTTGAATCAATTCCTTCTTAGCACCAGGAACTAATGAAAGGGTGACCATTACATTTTGTTCATGTGTTCCTAAAGAAAAATTAATAATAGTAATAATAATAAATAATTTATCTACCTAATGTATTTTTGAGAGTTACAGTGTGCTTCACAGAAGAACAAAATTCTTCTTTATACACTATTTGGATTTGCCCTAAATCTGCATCGATTTTGTAGTTAGATTTTATTCGATCATTCACTATCTCCAAATGCAATTCTCCCATTCCTGCGAGAATAGTTTGTCCAGTTGCTTCATCAAAATTAACTCGAAGGCTTGGATCTTCTCTTTGAAGTTCCAGTAATGCTTTTTTGAGTGATTGTTGGTATGCCTAGAATCACAGATTAGTTAAAAAACCACTCAATGGTCAACCAAGTACCTGAAGGAGGCTCTATTGAACAAAAGAATACAGGATCAGGTATTAAAGTTGTAGAAAGAATTTTAGAAACATCATCATTTTTATCTAATTTGTCAACGATTTTTTTGTACTCATTTTGTGTACCACTTATCAGATCTCCGGTCATGGTTTCCTGTAAAAAAAAAAGATGAAAAATGCAAATTTTAGGGGCGAATCTACCTTGAGACCAGTTACAGCAACAAAATCGCCAGCAACAGCTTCAGGTACTTCTTGAAAATCATCTGCGAAGGGAACAAGTATTTTACCAATATGGTCTTGAATATTCTTTGTTATATTAAAAACCTTTTGACTCTGTAAAAAAAAAAAAAGAAATAAGGATTGACAAGCAAGACGTTTAAAATTTATTTACTTTTCGCAAAGTACCCGAGTAAAACCTTAAAACACCACAGCACCTCTTTGCTTCTCATGAATAATTTTAAATGATCTTGCTAACGTTCCTTTGGGTGTTGCTGCATTTTGAAAAGAGAATCCGATGGTGACGGAAGGTAATCAATTATGGCATCTAATACTGGCTCGATTCCAATATTTTTATATGAGCTACCACAAATGACAGGTACTCCTGCCTTCAATTAAAAGTAATAAAAGAAAAAGAAAGAAATATACCTTTTTCAATGAAACTCTTCTTAAAGCCGACATTACTTGATCACGGTTTATTTCCTCAAGCGAACCGATTTCTAGAATTTGATCAGCGAGTTGATCATCGAGTGTAGAAAGGCGGTCGATCAAATGAAGCCTTGCTTCTAATGACTGATGGTATTCAGGATCTTCACTAGATATAACTTTACGGTCGCATTGAACCTTTTTGTTTTTCCAAACTAATTTTTCAAAGGAAGGCAAATCGACAACACCTTCAAATCCATTCTCTCCTAAAAAATAAAATACTGACTTAAATAGGTGGCCAGAGGCGTAAAAAAAAAATCTTCCTATCCAACCTAGGATCCAAGAGTCAGTGACTTAAGCCTCCGACATAAATCACTGACTCATGGTGGCTGTGGTTTAATAACTTTCTCAATTTATAGAAACATGCCTTTAAGAGGATGGTGTAAAAACAATGGTTTACATAACAATTTTGACTCTAACATTTCCAAGCACGAGTCGACGTTTGCTCTTTCACGGTCCATTTTATTGATGTACACTAAGCAAGGCAACTTGTGAGATTGAGCTTGCTTCCAAACAGTCAATGTTTGAGCTTCTACACCTGCAGAAGGAAGGAACAAAAAGTTATTTCATAAATCGAAAGGAATTCATACCAGCAGTTGCATCTAAAATGATAACAGCAGAATCGATAACTTTTAAAGAGTGTTCTACTTCCATTGTGAAATCAATATGACCAGGAGTATCGACTAGATTGATTACATGGTTTCGCCACTTCAAATCGACAAAAGCAGAAGTAATTGTGATGCCTAAAAGAAATTACAAGGAAAACGAATCCAAAAACAAATTTAATGCAATAGCAAACTGCTGGCCTGCAAAAATGAGAAAGTAGGGACCAGTCAGAAAATCGATGGGGATGGGAATAAAATTTTGCTAACTCTATTGATGACAGTTGGACAAGAAATTGTAGGTGTTAAAAGTAATAATTAAGACAGCTGTGAAGATAATTATGATGGGGAAGCTATGGTGGGTTTGGCCTTCGTTTTAACTTCCTTAAAGAAGTTATTGTGATACCCTCAACGTAGGGTTTTTGGGGAAAGGTCTTCCAGACCCCGGAGGGTAAAATCGAATATTGATCTTTACCGATCTCAACTTTGTCTGTGGTGCCGGCCGGCAGTCCGTAGCATTTTTCCGGAACACTTCATGGCCACAATTTTGAACTGATTTTCACCAAATTTTTTACACAATCTTCCTTAGTCGATGAACAAGAATGGCGGGGATATTTCTCTTTGCAATTTTTAAAACTGCGGTTTGGCTGAACTGTTGGTCTGATTTTCACCAAATACTCCTAATAGTTTTTAAAAA